>KN837116.1:674099-726388 GCA_000827215.1 Sphaerobolus stellatus SS14 | reverse complement strand
AAGTTGAAGCCAAGTCCCTTCAGTACAAGTCATTGGCGTTTCCGACCGGAAACGTTGGCTTACCTCCGCGCGGCTTACCAGGTGTATTCCGTATCAGGACGTAACAACCGGCCAATTGCTGGTTCATCTTCTCTAGTCGACAGACTAGACTATGGAGAAGAGGGATTCTTCTCCCAGCCTCCAGTTGACACTTGGGATCTTAGAGAGCATATCCAGTACTTTGACAGTCTGGTTCCTATAGGAACTGTCCATGAGTCCACTGAGGAGCTCACCCATAATCTCTATGCAGACAATGTTGAGTAGGTCCACCTACTAAGTCAAAAGAGGGGAGGGTGTAAGGGTTCTGCACTCAACTCTCCTAGAGTCCTATTGGACTCATATGGGACACATACATATATGTGTCCATTGTAGATGTTTACATATCATTAATTGACTTTGTGTTAATTACTCTAAGTCCTTATGGACTCTTCTGGATGCATATATGCATCCCTGTAATTACCTAATATATTACTAGCTAATGTAGATATCACCTTACATAACATGCCATATATAGTTCTGGGTTAGTGACTAGTGCTGACCAGTTGACACCTTACCTGTACTTTCTAGTATCCTGAAGACATATGTGTAAATAGTCTACTAGCTCAGGTGAGATAAACTACAACATAAAGACCTAGTCTTTACATTGAGGTACCTGCACCTCCAGTCATACACCAATGTATATTTAGCCAGAATCAAAAATAAAGCAAATAGAATAGGCAAGCAAATCATCCACTGTGAGGCTGTGAGATGTACAGTAGGGGTGGATCCCACTGCAAGGCTGAATGTACAGCTGGGACATAGAATGCGGGGAGGTCCAGCCATATGTTCTGGTGTAGGTAGCCTCTGGAACTGTAATAATGTAATGATAAATAGATGGCTCATTGTTACAATAAATAAAGTAGAGTATAGAAGGAAGCACACTCACCGAAAGGCTCCAGACATACGATGGGGCCGGATGCCACCATGCAGCCAGTGTACAGCCGAGGTCTATTATCCAGGAAGTCTCTGTCATATGTCCAGGCATAGGGAGCTGTTAGCAAATAATCAGCCAGTATCAAAAGACAGTAAATAAATAACTTAGCTACTACATAGAGTGAACACATGTGTATAAATACTCGTGTGGGTGCCAATGGATAATTGGGTCAGGGAAGTGAAAGCATAGTTCACCAGATAGTTTCATGGATGAGGTGGTAGCAGCAATCCCACCCTCTGTGCCAGTGGTTGTCACTGCAAACATCTGAGCACCAAGCATAATAAAAGGTAAGAACAAGTCTTACATTTTGATACTGGCGCAACCATGTCTTCTTCTTGAGTCATGAATGTGGAGCTGGCTAATGAAACCTCAGAACAAATAGTAATATGCAGTAATGAGAAGCCTCACCTAGTGCATTTGGTGCCAGCTAAAGCTGGACAGATACCTCTGGGGTAGTGTATAAAACAGTAGCTGAAGTGCAGAATGAGAACAAATGAGGTGAGTGATGGGCGATGAGAGGGACACACATGTGGGAGCCTTGGGTGAGGTCATCACACATGGTAACACAGAATCAGGATACACTAGTCAGCCAGTCAGCCAGTGAGACATAAGGCAGCCTGAGAGATGTATGTGAGGGAGGGAAAGAAAGAAAGATGGAAGCATAAGGCTAGAAGGTATGGAGAACCTCTTCTTATATCTCAGCAATGAGCACTGGGATATTAGTTGTCAACAGTTATATACCTAGTCTAACCTCACTCATCTGATCTGATCAAAGCATAAGGAAAGTCCATTCTAGGGAAGCACAATTGAAACACAGTCTGAAAATGAATCTGAAACACTGACTGTGATCTGTGCTTCACCATAGTAGTGGGGTGGAATATTTCATGCAGTTTCTCTAGATGTCAGGCAATAATTAATATCCTTCATTTTTAACTCATATTCTAACTACCATACTGGTTGAACAGTTTCAAATGAGATGCACTGCCAAGCTAGCTTCTACAGGGTTTACAGCTACTTTGTCATATTGTCATGGATTGAGAGAATATTTATGATGGTTTTAATCATTGCAAGACTTTAGCAAGAGATATGTAATATAATCAAGTTATCCCAAGATTTCCACCAGACTTAAATTTGAGAAATTCTTCTTATATAATAAATATCAACACCTGGAGCATTCAATACCTGACATGTAAAGCTGAACGAACTCACTGTAGAATCCCCATTGCTGAAACTTATATTGTGCTTAAATGCTTATTGACTATGTGCATAGAACCATTTGAATTCCCAACAAAAGTTAAACTTATAGTATTCATGTTAACTTACTCAGAGTTTCATCTTGTCAGATGCACACAAAGCTCAACTTTTTTCACACTTCCTCTTTCTAAATTATGTTTATCATTGCTAAATGAGGAATTGTAGTGCGAAAACCTACCTTCAGGACATATATATAGCAATAGAAGTGATAATGTACAGGCTGAAAGACTGTTCGAATTGAAAATGTTGCATTCAATGTCAAAACTGAATTGGGTTTCTTGCTTGATTCCTACAGCAAAAATATCTCCGTGCAGTCAATTAACAAATGTATAATGGACCCTGTTACACCCTACCCTGGTGTCACCTTCCAACAACTCTCCGACAGCTCTATTGACAATCTGACACCGCCTGACACCTCCGACCATACACTACCAGCACACTATGTTCTCCATCATCACCAATGATCGCCAACCTTGTTCCTTCCCCTGTCTTCATTGGCTACTCCTCCTATTTTCAAACTATCATGCCTTTATTTCTTATAGGCTATGATCATAATCATGTTGAACTTGTATCTTGTATTAGTCTCATCCTTATCCAATCCTCCTATTTGTTCCTGTCATCTTCCCTTGATATTGCCCTTTCCGATCTACCCTGCTCTCTGACTGTAAAGACTTGGTCTTTACTTTGTTGTCATTGTTCACACCTGTAAAGTGACTGTTTACAATTTGTATTCAGTTACAAGTAATTACAGGTATAAGTTCAACTGGGCAGCACTAGTTGCCGACCCAGGTTTATATACTACAAAGTTACATAATGTAACTATATATGTTATGTAATGAGATATGTACCTATGTGGACACGCATATATGTGTCCATAGAAGTCCATAAGGACTTAGAGTAATTGACGCAAAGTCAATTCAATGTATTTACTAATATACATTAGATGCATATATGCATCTAGCAAAGTCTACAGTGACTATGTACTAGGGACTATATATTTTCCCTTACACTGACCCTTTCAGACTTACTCATTATCTTTACTATTCCCATCAGGTCTACCTCCATCTTCAGTATATAAGTACTTGTATATTCTTAGGTAGTTCTCTATCTGGAAATCAACTTAGTTTACCCTCTGTTATATTCTTGTTCATTGTCTTTGACTTCATCTCAGCTGACACCCTCTGACCAACCTCTGGTTTGACTCTGTCTTACCACATTACTATAGTCCTGACCTTTGGCCTTGACATCTCTGACCACTTCTTCTTGATCTCTATTGTCCAAAACTGATCGGACCTGACTGACTTGAAATTAGGACATAACTTGTAATAGTGGTGCAGCATACAAGCTGAAGCCAAGTCCTATTAGTACATCTCCAACATCACTGACATATCTTGACCTTAGTTTTGCATAGAGCTTAACAGACCCATAGCATAGACTTAGTGAAAACAGAAAGCATAATAGGCTGTTAAATGGCTCAGTCAGCATATAGTGCTAATCCCAATCTGAAACTCAATTGAAATTCAATTTCTTAGAGGCTTGCTTCAGTGACAAAACCTCTATGTTCATAAATAGTAATGTTATAGTACATCTATCATTGACATTGTCTGACTGAACACCCTAAGTGACATCTAAAAGACCCAGTTGGCATACATGCTGTAAACTGGTCTTAGAGCATGTGTCAAACAAGTTTCATGAGTTTTTCCTTTGTCAAATAGCTGTTAAGTCCCATGCTTAAGTGTCATGCCACATGACTTTGCTTAACCTCAACAAAGCTTTGGTGAAGGTTAAATATCCTTCAGAGAGTTTCATTTGACTTCATGTCTTACTCCCTTGCCTTTGTGTTGATATCCCATATCCTCGATAGATATCTTGGGTGAAGCCTTCACCCAACCACTTTGTTCAATCACACTATCTGCCCCATGATCCCTGGAAGATATTAATAGTTGAATTTGGCCCTGGCACAATTGGTCCTCAGTGCTTCTTCTATTTTGACAGTTGACACTGTCACATTTGTTTCCAATTTGTTTGTATTTTTTCCATTCTCCTATTGTTATCATGACATATCTTCCACTTGCTTATCTTTCTCATTGCATATCTTCTGTAATACCTTTTCATTTATTCACTTTATCTATTTAATGATTCCCCTGAACCTTCACTATTCAACAATATGCATATACCCATTGTTTGTATCACTTTATGTCATACTGTTATGGGCTGATCCTAATGAAGGGTTCTGAAGCGTGACTGAAGTAATGAACAAAGTCACACTAAAGAATGAAGGGTTAGAACCGAAGGACTTGGCTTCAACATTGTGGGTTGCGCCTTCTTGAAATGTACATGTCCTTAATTTGGAACAGATTAGAACCAACAATATAAGAGTGGATTCGAATACCAAAGTGACAAATGAAGTTCTGAACAAAGGTAGAACTTTGGAGTAAGATCAAAGGTTCAAGGGGAAGTTCGAAATTGATCTTGAGGGTTTGTATTTGGTTAGGAGGTAATAGAGGTCTGAAGCGTATAGAGGAGAATGAGCACTAGGCTCAAGTATAGGAATGATATACACTAAGGTCTATAAGGCTAATGGGCTAATTTCCAACTGGAGAAAACTAGCTAAGATACATGTACTTATATACTATAAGTTCATGGATGAAAGCAGAAGGAAGTATTATAAACAAATAAGTCAAATGCGGAACAGAGCATGACATAAAGTGATAGAACAATGGGTATATGCATATCATTGAATAGCAAAGGATCAGGGGAATGTATAAATGAATAATGTGAATGATCAAAAAGGTATGATGGACTAATATGCAATAACGAATATAAGTGAACAGAGGATATGTCATGAGAACAATAAGCAAACGGAAATATGCCATAAGAAAAGATAAGTGAATGGAAACAATACAAATGAATTGGAAACAAAGGTGATGAAGTGTCACCTGTCAGAATAGAAGAAGTATCAAGGACCAATTGTGCCAGGTCCGAGGAAGACTAATAATAGTCTTATGGAATAGTGGAGTGGATTGTGTGATAGAATGAAGTAGGTGGGCAAAGGTGTTGCCCTCAGGATCAAGAAGAAGTCAGGATGTGGGTCAAGGGTTTGTTGTGCGCACATGAAGATGAGGTGAGACGCGAAGTCGAACGAAGTAAGATGTCAAGTCAAATACAGTCCAAATGAAGCTCTCCAAAGGTATGTGATCTTCTCTGAAGCTTCGTAGAAGTTAAACGAAGTCATGTGTTGTGACACTTAAGCATGGGGCTTAACACATACTCTGCTCTGTACTTGAACTAGTTATTTGTAATGCTCACTTCCTCTTTCGTCCATGGTCTTATATTATATAAGTGCATGTATCTTAGCTAGTTTTATTCAGCCAGAAATTAAGTGTATATCATTCTCATACTCGAGCCTAGTGCTCTTTCTCCTCTATATGCATCAGACCTCTATTAGCCCTTTGAATCAAATATGAACTCCTCAGGATCATTTCCAAACTCTACCTCAAACCTTTGATCTTAATCCGAAGTCTTACCTTCATTCAGGACTTCATTCAGAAATTTGATAGTCAGCTTCACTCATATATTGTTAGTTTTAATCTGTTCCAAATTGAGGACATGTACATTTCATAAAGGCACAGCACACATGTTGAAGCCAAGTCCTTCAGTTCTAACTTCTTTTTCCTTAGTTTGACTTCACCATTACTTCAGTCATGCTTCAGAACCTATTGTTAGGATCAGCCCATAACAATAACCCTCCTCAGTGACACCAAAGGGGAGGATACATTCATGATCATGCTTTTGAAATAATAAGGTTTATATGCATATCACAAAGAGCAAAAGGGTGAGACTGATGCTATGAGTGTCTGAAGGTGATCCTAAGTGTGGGTGGGTGAATTGGCACTGTCTCACTCTTCCCCTTGGTTCTGACTCAGCCAGTTCTTCAACTGCATTTCTTCATGGGAAAACATGGTCCAAAAAGCCACTTTAAAACTGAGAAAGAAAGAAGAATATTAGATTGACAGAGTCAATAAACTTGGGATCTCTTACCACAGTAAATTCTATGCTAGTGTGAGATAATGTCTACTGCTAGACATGCGTAAACTGTACATCTGCTGCCTCGGTGAGTTCTCTGTTAGTGTGAGATAGGGTATACTACTAGACTCACCTCAATTGTATGATTTCAGATAGAGGTAATTAATGTGCATTGCATATGAATAGAGGTACCCAAGTGTGGGCCAAGCCCAGATGGAGAAAAATGCTCCTTGGTATACACAGATCTCCTGTACAACTACCCACACAAGACTCTCTGTGTATATGTGAGTAAAACTTGATTGATATTATAATGGGTAAATAATAGCTGAGGGCGGCAGGAAGTGGTAATATAGTACTGGCTTTGGGTATGTCAACAGCACTGCTCCCATATGGCAGGTGCTGCCAGTGTATTTCCACCCTGCCATATGTCTGGGGGATATCACTTTCATATGTCTTCTACTTCAAATACTATAATTATTGTGAAATAGTGAATACATAGACCCTATGGTACTGCAAATAATATATATATATGGGATGCATTCTATGCAATATTGAATATATGATGGACCCTACAGTGGAGATGTACATATACCTCCTTGGTATTAAGCACATTTCCTGTACGCAGTGCTCATGCTATGACCAGACTCTTGTACATTTGTCTACTGGTTATGGTCCCAGAAGGTGTTGGGAACAACCAGAGACATTGCTGAAGACCTGCAGACTTTTATCATGACATTTGACCTATGTTGACCAGCAGTGGCTTGATGGATATGACAACATTACATGTCATGCTGAAAAGCGGAAATTGTCATTTGATTGGCATGTTGTTAAAGCAGGGGGGGGGGGGATCATTTTTACTAAGGGTCAGCTGGTCTCAAAGTGGGTTGGGTGGCAGCTCAGATGAGGCTGGTGAGGGATTGAGCAACAAGGATGTTGCTTTTCGAGAGGGGAGCAGATGTGGTGGTGAGATAATGTAGATTAGTCATGTGACATAGATTATATTAGATAGACATACAGCCTGTAGACACTATAGGCAATTCACTGTTTGTAACCAAAACAGCCCTGACAATTAGTACCTTTAATTTGATTGGATCATGAATCTAACAATGATAAATATGTGACATCCTTTTCATTGTTTGAACAGCGGTTTTATAGTGATTGATCACTTTGATTGGCCATAACCACAGTTCAAACATTGAAAATGATGTCACATATTTATCATTGTTAGCTCCATGATCCAATCAAATTAAAGGCACTATTTTGTCATTGTTTGTCACAGAGCTCTTTCAATTACAAACAGTGAATTGCCTGCTTGTAGTGAGATAGACTTGACCATCACCTATGCTCTAGCTTCCTAGTCACAGATCATACCCCTCCACTGGGTTAATTTGCATGCCTCGAGTGAGAGAACGAGGCAAGATTACCTCAAGCTTCAGAAATCTACACTGTTGTTTTACACGACCGCAGCTGAGGTAACAAGTTTCTGTACAAATACAGGAGCTCTTGGTCGAAAGACTCAACGAGGCAGACAAAGTGGTCTGAACACATCGTCGAACCGTTGTAAACGCTTCTCGGCATTCTGAATGTCTCTCGCCTCCCGTTCCCAAAAACCTTCTGGGAACTCTAGATATATGATCACTCCAACCTTCATGGCGTCTACAACATAATCTTTAAGATCAGCGGCAAGATTCGCCGTAAAGGCATTCCAGAATGAAGTTGCAACCATGGTAGACCCGGGCTATTCAGGACAATCGACTCGGTCTCGGTTGATCATAGACATGTAGCAGATCTGAGCGCCGCCGAGACCGAAAGGAAGATACCTCGAGAGCTCCCAGTCCAAAAGTCCGATCAGTAGAGGTGGTCCCTGATGAGCAATGAGCATCTGTGAAGTTCGTGTTCAGGCAGTGATGACCGGTTCATTAAGGTTTGCTCACGTTTGTCGCATTGAGATCCACATGGGAAAGAGAAAGAGGGAGATTCTTGAGATTCGGAACAATCGAGATGAGTTCTTCAACGCTTCGACGCAGTTCAAGTCGGTCTGATGGAATGTTTTCGCGCAACACGGTTTGAAGGCGGGGGATGATGTAAGAGTCAACGACCTCTGAGGAGTCTGGGCCAACGATACAACGAGATAACGCCTGGCCAGGCGCCTAGAGCATAATCCCACATTGATCCGTCGATGTAGTTCATGATGTAGACATGCTTGGAAACAGAGGTATTTGTGCTCTTCTTCTCGATAGTTGGAACCAGGGCTCCTAATTTCTCTGCAGACACGCTCAGGGGACAAGTGCATATTCTGGCGAAGAAAGACGTACGGCGTGCTAACTCATAGATAGTGATTTGCAGGCTCGGGCCTCAGGCCCTAAGCCGGCCCAGGCCGGCCCTCATAAGCCCAGGCCGAGCCGGGCCGAGCCTTGCAAAGCCCGCCCTCCAGGGCTCGGCTTGAGATTTTGCAAGCCCAAGCCGAGCCCTCAAGCCCGGGCTTGGAGAAACCTTTCTTTTAAGAGAAATTGGATGAATATTACAGTAATACTAAGTTATGTTTCGATAAATACATACCAAATAATAATATAGGAAACAAAGAATGTATTATATTGTTATTATTTCAAAGTATTCTCTCGTACCAGCAACCTGCACATGGTGGTTGTGGGCATGTATAGACAATGAAATTTAGGTTAGTAAGACTGTGAAACCTCCAAAAAAGTCAAAAATAAAAGTGTGAGTCGAAAATAATGGAGATACAGTGGCAAATATCTACTTATTTAGATTTTTATTACCCCAGCTATTTTTTTGAAAATATTCTTCAAAGCCCGGGCTCAAGCCCAAGCCGGCCCGAGCCTGGCCCGAGCCCTTCAGCCGGGCTCGGCCTCACTCTTCATGAAGCCTGAGCCTCGAAAAGCCGAGCCCGAGCCCGGGCTTCGAGCCCAAGCCGGGCCCGCAAATCACTACTCATAGAGGGACAAGTCCAGAGGAGTCTCTCGAAACTGGACGATGACGTCGGACTTACCTTCAAGTTTCATGATGTAGGTCTTGCTAAAATAGCCTTGCTCGTCGTGCAGGCGGCAAGATACACTTGGAGTATTACAATGAGCGTGCACAACTGCTCTTGCAAGATCGATGAAGTCTGATTCTGAACTGGATGGAGCAGACATTATGGAGATACGGCTGAGACCAAGTTGCACACGTTGGCGGGATAGGAAGTAGTTATCGATGAATTATGTAAGCCAGTGATCTAAATCGGTTTCTATAGGGTAGAAATTACACTCTCAGATCACGATCATCCCTCAAATACCAGAACTCCTGAGCGGGACTCTACGTCAGAATCTAGATCCCTTGGAATAATACGATGATGCGACGTTGAATAGTGCTTTGGCCTCCGCTGGCTTGTTTTCACTTCAAGCCGAGGATGAAGGAAGCCGAATGAACTTGGATAGCGCAATTTCACGTGGTGGAGGTAATCTATCGGCTGGTCAGCGTCAGATAATCGCCCTAGCCAGAGCAATGGTACGGGAGAGCAAGTTCTTGATCCTGGATGAAGCTACCTCTGACATTGGTAAGTCTTTTGTACCGCTCTATTCGATCCACCTTGTAATCTCAGTTTTTCAGACTACAAAACCGATGCTATCATTCAGGAGTCCCTTCGACATGAGCTCAAGAAAGACGTGGCAGTCTTAACAGTTACACATCGCTTACAAACGATTATGGATGCCGGCAAAATCGCGAGTATCGAAGTTCCGCCCCGCAGCTTACAATTCATTGCATTCTTAATAGATGGTCCTCTACGCGGGCCGCATTGTACGTTCATAATTGTCATCTTCAGCCGGCACTGAGTCCTGTCTTCAGGTGGAGTTTGACTCGCCTAAGCAATTACTCAAGAACCCTTCCGGTTTTTTTCGCTCGTTGGTGGTGATAAAGATGCACTATACGCTGCCGTCGGTCCCTCATCTTGAACCAATAAATTTGCGTCTAATGTGACTTTCCATTCTGTATCCCTATTTACTCATGTCTGTCCATATTGGTTTCATTCTTTAAATAAAAGAGTAGCCGTATCTTTGCCAAATTTCTCTTATACCTGCCATGGAGATACAATATACGCTTGACATAACTTATCATTATTGAACCCTGAGCCAGTCGGAGAAGGATTGGATAATTTAAATCAAACCATTTACCTCACAATATTCCTACTATGCTACGAGAGCTTCTGCCAAAAATCGCTTTTGATCCCCGTCTGTGTCAATTTTTAAGGTCTAAGCGGGCGAAAACACGTATACGCGCGGGCGCCTGCATTGATGATGCCAAGCGTTGCATCCCATTCTACAAAGATAGTATATACTCGATCTTGACCAAGCTTCCTTTTTGCGGAGTTTGAAAGCCTATCAGTTGAAGCGAGAAGGTGCGCTAGAAGTATGACTGGGAAATGACCTCTCAGGCCATGGGCTCTGAAGCGCAAGCCCGAATGCGTGCGATCGACGCATATATTCGCATAGTCATCTTAACATCTGTATCATACTAGCCCCATTCGGTACAAAGTGAAATGAAATAAGCTTTCCAACTTACAAGTACTTAGAGATATTTACAGGCTCTAAGGTTTATTTCATCAAGACTTTCGTATTTACATCAGGCACAATAGTCGGAACTACTCCGAACTACTCCGAACTCCCGATTACCATCGGCGCCCGCATCCAACACGATCTCGGCTGAGAAGCATCGGAGCATCGCATTTATCACATTTCACTGTGGATCAGTTTTCCTTTCAATATGCCGTGTATTCCTACAGTGATCACTCGAGATAAGATGATACTAAAACAACTTTTGATTTCAAAGCCAGGATAGGGAAAAAAAAAAACAGTACACTGCAGTCTCGAAATAATCGATTGAGGGAACAGAAGAAAAAGTATACTCAATCCGCGTCTGTTAGTTTCTCCCTCAAAGAGGGGTACTCGTCCTCTGGGCCACGAAGAGGCCGACGCTAGAGATACCCGAAGGCATCCCCTATACCAGAGGAAGGCGGTCCAGCTTTGTCGAGGTCTTGAATCTGAGTCCCGAACAGTCCAGCGATAGAGTCCACCGACATCAGCTGTCACGTCGAGGCAGGATCCCCGAGAGAGCTGGAGCACATCTAAAGATCCCTGTCTTGTGGACAGCGCCAGATTGCAGTAACTTCATCACAACAATCGACGTCGCTAAACACATTATGTTGATGTTTGATTCAGTGTGCCGCTATCGACTGGAGCACCCTCCATGTGACTAACCCGCGTGGCAGGATCCGGATGTACGGGTGCAACTCTTCGTGGGCCTACGCTGGCTGGTCGGGGGACCTAGTTAGTATGAGAAATGCACGAACACGATCCCAACGATGCCAAGCTACGAATGGGGTGCAGACCCAACAGAGAGAAGCCAGTGCCGATCTATGAACCAACGCTAACCTTCGCTGCCCCGATTGAGGGAACAACGAGAGGCAGAGCGAGCAAAGGCTCCAGCCCACCAGCAACACCAGCATCATTTGAAGCTGGCCACTGTTGCATCTCTATAGTGCTCGGCGGACTGGATACCTCGACTCTACAGGATCCATAGATGTACCTGAACCAATCCGCTGTCAAGCGACCGGTTCGTGAATGGGTGAGGGACAAGGAGACTTGAGCTGCTGGGCAGATTTATATACAGTTTCGGGGGTCGAAATTTGCTTGACCAATGGTCAATGCAGATGGTCAACGATTATCGATGGTTAGCACCGGTGCTATTATAAATAACTTTCAATTCCAAGGCTTCTGCGTTATCGCAATGGCAGATCTTCGGAAGAGAAGTTCCTCGTTTCCTGTGTATGGGAACGTATAAGGGCCGTCCGATAATAAACCATCAGCTCAAGTTTCACTTGTAGTATAGTACATTGGAAAATCACGCTCAACTTGGTGTAAGCTACGTGCCCACATGATTCGGGACTTCGGAAATGAAAATGCTGTAATATGACGATAAACGACATGTTGATGTCTGTTTCTCACTAGGTTCAAATTCTGTATTGACTTTGATCCAGTACCAGGACGTTGTGCCATTATGCGACAGCTGTTGTTGTGTAATAGGCCTCGCTTCGTGCACTAAGGATTGAGAGCCCCAAAAATCGGATTTCAGGAAGGCTGTAATTATTGTAGCATACAACTGCATCTATTTGAAAATAGTAAATGGCTATGCAGCATACATGGCCCACCCGGAGGTGTACCACCCCTACTATGTTAGGATCCAAGAACCCATTAGGCTACCGTTGCTAATCCTTGGACTTTACTTCATCTGTTTCTATCTAAGAATATAAAGAAAATCATAATTGATCAACACAGTTACGAGAGGAGATGTGAACACGACAACAACCCATATGCTCAGACTCGAAATTGCCATAATGGGCAATGATTATCCTGTCAATGACATGGTTCTGAACTGTGCCAGTTAGATACTGATGCGGATGAGCAAACTCGCTCATTCAACAGCTTGTACTACCGCTGTGGAGTAAGTACAAGGGAATAGCTATCAGCAAGGTAACGCTCACCACTTAGCGATATCTGGCACGAAAAACTATGCATAAATTCATATTACTCCGTAGATCAAGGAACGTCCAATTGAGTTCAGAAGTTAATAAGGGAAGAGAATCATTACGTGATATATATTCCAGTCTTGAAATCAAATATCAGTTGGAAGAGGCAGGAAAGCAGCAAAACATACCAGGAAAATCCTTAACAGGTATTTTAATCAATCAGACGATTTATCCATTATTAAAACGCCTCAATAATGATAGAAAGGTAGTCGTCCTAGACCTAGCTTATAACAAGACATATAAAATATCAAACCTTATGTTGCGAAATCCAAGCTGAATCATCCAGTCTGACCAGGGGTACCCATCAGATACCTTTACGGTGCACCACGAGCGCCAGCTTAAAACAATAGGTTTTCGACAATTGACATTAGGTTTTGGAATTCAGTCAATCATTTTTGGAATGTAGATGTGATTTCATTCGAAATTTTAAGTCAATATTCGTAGTATATTATGAACGCCATGCTGTGGAAGCCATTTGGCAGCTAAGCGGAGCTCTCCAAGACGGTACCGCAGCTGATGGTTCTCATAAATGTACTTAGATCAATATTCATCCACAGGAATTTCCTCAGTAAAATTAATCCTTATTTTCAATGAAAATTGTGATACTTTTACAACTAGAAAATCGAGTATATGAGACTGACACCATCGCTGCCCTAACACACTTCTATTTTAAGTAATATCACTACTTGAGCACATTCGAACTCATTATTACAAGTATAAAAATTGTATAAAAATTTGAGACACTTAATTCGTATCTGCGTATAAAAAAAGGAGTATCCCAACTCCCAGAGGTAATGCATGTAGTTACATCTACCTCCTTTATCGTTTGTTTAAATATATTACTTATCTGCTACATCACTGGCCTTGCTAGCCGAAGGAAGCTGATGGCATAATTTCCGCGAGAGGCGTCGGTACCGAATCGTGTGAGACTTCGCTAAGCCTCCTCCCTCCTGCCAATTGTCATCCCAAGCACTCTGGCTGCTTCACATCGGTTCATGAACCTTTTGAGACGCTTTATACTATCATTATAAAGTTCTGGTAGCTCCTCTATATCCTCCCGGTACGTCTTCCATACCCATAGATCAAAAGCCGTGACTGAAAAACCATTGATCAAAATCGAATGACCATTGTTATAAGCTGACGCCCGTGGTGCACTTCTTCGCTGCTTGGAATTAATATGAATTTTGGGAAGTTTCCGCAATGATCATGCCATTGATGTCGAATGGTATCTTTAATCCCTTATAAAGCTAAGCAGGTATTAACATTTGACTTTCATAAACATCCTTGTCGAGCACAAAAATGAACAGCATACTGATATGATGAAACGTATTATTGATGTTGGAAGCGGTCTTGCATATCTTCACTGTAAGTCACGTTCTTTTTAATTTAATTTCGTTTTCGCTATTATAAAGTTGTTTTCCCAAAAGCTGATAATATTATTCATGACGAGATCCAAGCAGTATGTTCAATATTTTTATTTCGAAGGAACGACGAAGACTAAGATCTTAATTAGACAAGTGTTATAGTCAGCGAGGAAGGCAATGCACTCCTCTCTGACCCTGGCTTATACTCTATGATGGAAAAGAGCCCTTAGGGCTAGGGTTAGGGTTAGGGTTAGTTGAACTGATGTCTGCGATTGAACTTTGAAGCCTGGTACAGTGTTGGAGTGGCAGTTGGGACATGAGTGGCAGTTGAGTCACATCAAATATTCCCATTGACTAGATATAAGCCATGTACCCTACAACTATATACTTGATAATTACAACCATATGAATAAGAGAAGGTATGATTGAGAACATGAGGTCTTCAGGCCTCTTGAGTATGCTGTATTGGCAGTGTATTCATGGGCATAATTTCACACGGAGGCAAATCGGTACCATGATTGTCACTTGGGATACCAAAACGCAGGTCCTTTTCGATTTATTTATTTTCTACTATTCTCTAAAATAGTCTAAGGTGCTTCAGAGTGTGCCTGTACAAGATTGTACGAGTACAGATAGAGGTAATTAATGTGGATCGCATATGAATAAAGGTACCCAGGTGCGGGCCGAGCCCGGCTGGAGAAAAAGGCTCCTTGGTAGACACAGATCTCCTGTACAACTACTCACACAAGAATGTCTGTGTATATGTGAATAAAAATGATTGATATTATAATGGGTCAATATTAGCTGAGGGCTGGAGGAAGCGGTAATATAGTACTGGCATTGGGTATGTATAGTACTGGCTTTGGGTATGTCAATGGCGTGGCTCCCTTATGGCAGGTGCCGCCAGTGTATCCCCACGCTGCCGTACGTCTGGGGGATATCGCTTTCATATGTCTCCTACTTCAAATGATATAATTATTGTGAAATAGTAAATACATAGACCTACGGTAAGACTGTCTGTGTATATGTGAATAAAACTATTATAATGGGTAAAGAATAGCTGAGGGTTGGAGGAAGCGGTAATATAGTACTGGCTTTGGGTATGTCAATGGTGCGGCTCCCTTATGGCAGGTGCAGCCAGTGTATCACCATCCTGCCGTATGTCTGGGGGTTATCGCATTCGCAGGTCTCCTACTTCAAATGATATAATTATTGTGAAATAGTGAATACATAGACCCTACGGAACTGCAAATAATATATATATATATATATGGGATGCATTCTATGCAATATTGAATACATGATGGACCCTACGGTGGAGCCGTACGACTGCCCTAACCACGCATCTATCACCTTGTCCGTAAATATACCTCCTTGGTATTAAGCACGTTACCCGTATGCAGCGCTCACGCTATGGCCGGACTCTTGTACGTCTGTCTACTGGGTATAGTCCCCCATGGTCTCCTCAGTAGCATACACCGTTAGCAAAAAATATTTAGTCCTTCATATTCATAATAGGTATAGATTACAAATTTTCTAATAATATTTTTATGGTGTGTTGGACTTTCAGAAGGCTGATCTTAAAATATACTAAATGTAAAGATTTGTTGGATTGTCAATATCCCTGGGGGTTGGTGGTGTGACCGGGGTTGTTAAATAGGATTATCCAATGCCAGGAGGAGGAGATCATAATATCAGTGAATCATACACCGTTCCAAAGGGTTTCAACAAATTTTTAGGTATTTTGGACCTAAATACTCTATTTGGAAAGTGTTATTAATATGCCGAAGAGATGCTGATGCCGAGTTACGCCGAGGCATGCTGCCTGCAGAAACGGTGTGACATTGCATAAACTTGCTTAGTACGCAGCTTCTAGTCCTTTTCCACTGTGCACTACATCCCCAATTTTTTTTTGCATGACCGATGTTATAGAATCGAATTTTATTTATTTATTATCTATTCTTCTGAGAAATAGTGCGTCTGATTTTCATCAGCATACGCAGCTTTCTACAGGGTGATAGGATCCTTCTTCATCTCCATCCTTAAAGAATGAAAGTGTTTTCTCTAGCTTATATGCTGTGTGGAAATGCCTTCTAAGATGAGTGTCTGTGCAGTCTCAGACCGTGGCCTAATTACGCAGTCGAAGTCGTCTACAGTTCTGTTCATACCGGGAGAATATTAATAACGAGTTAAATAATCACTAGTGACGTTTGAAGGTACATACGAGAAGATTCCAGAACCCATTGTATATTTCACCGAGAATTCTCTGCCAGAGGCATCCCTTGGCGGTAAAACCTCAAACACTTGGAGAAGTGAGGCGGTCAGGATGAACAGAGAATTATCGACGAGAAATCTACCCGGGCATATTCTAAAACGAAAAGAGGTTAGGCGATTTTATTATTATTTAGTCACCTATCTGTGTACTTGCCTCCGACCGAATCCAAAGCTTCCTGTCGCAGATGGGTCTCTAACACCGGATTGGAGGAACCTTTCAGGACTGAACTTATCGGGGTTTGATCCAAAATTATCTTCGGCGTGAAGCATATGCCTGTGCGGAGTCAGCATAGGGTCTTCAGGTTGGGAATAATCCTTACCAAACATTTCCGAACACAAGAGTTCCTTTTGGAATAAAGTGGCTCTCGACAACGTCATCCTTCGCCGTTGCATGAGGAAACCCAGCAGGGACAACTGGGTGCCACCGGAGGATTTCTTTGCAGAGTGCTGCAATATACGGCAGCTGGTTCCTGTCGTCAAATTCCGGAAGGCGACTTCCTCCTAGCACTGCATCCAGCTCTCGTTGAGCCTTACGTTGAACATCGGGGTTCAAGGCCATTGCTAGTAATAATATTTTTAATGCACCAGCTACCTAAAGGATTTACCATGTAAGGGATGTTTCACAGAATGCCATTAGGAGAACATACAGTGTCCGTACCCCCCAGATATAACACAGCCGCAGTTTGCTTGATAGTTTCCTCATCTTGTGGACTTAAATTTCCTTTATCAAGAATAGTATTCTCTAGAGAAGACCTCACATAGCATTGCTCTGCTGTGCCGGTAACCTAGTGAAGTCAGATGTCTTAAAGAAAAGAAAAAATTGACATACTATCCTACATACCATTGCATCCTTTATGGTGCGATAGGGAACCTCTAAAACATCATTTGCACATTGCCTCCATACTCGTGCTTTTCGCTGAAACCTGATACCTGGGACCCACACGGGAACATATCTGACTGAATGAGTATAAATAGACCAATAAATGATAGTGAGAAAGTCCTGAGCTTACGAAAAGGCAGGACATCCACAAGAAAAGCTCCGGGGGCGGAGGCTTCTGCTATTGCGAGTATCAGCCGTTCAGAGACCTCGAGGTAAGGATCTTCCTTAGACTTTGGACGAATTCCGTAGGTAATCTGATTATTTTTATTTGTAATTTTTTTAATCAGGTGAAAACTGAGTATATGCTAGAATGAGACTAACCTGCATGATGACACTCCCGGCGAAGTGTTTGAAATGCGTCGAATATTCCTTAGGGTCACAGAAGATATTGTACAAGAGCGTACTGCAGGTGACCTTGTTAAGAGAAAACTGATACTTGTTTTGGTGACTGAAAGTAGACGGACCGTGCACACTGCAGCTGGGCCGGCTTGTATGCCTCACATGCCTTTGGACCGAACCATTCCGACAATTGTCGCCGGTAATGAATACACTTCTCTGTGTATTGGAAGACGGGAAGGGCCCAATGCTTCATTCCAACCCTGAATATCCGGGGGACTCGTGAGTTCAGAATGTGATACCGATTATGCAGTGAACGCACTTACAGCTCATTCAGCATCGTAGACGTCGGTCTATCGCTGTAATTGGTTGCCCTTTTGTCAAATAACTCATAGGAAAGCCTACGAGAATTCACAAAGAGTATTCCTTGACCGAAGACCTTCAGATACACCAGTTCACCTAAACTGGCAGTTAATCTAGGATTCCGAGGCTTCCCTTATGGTCATAAGTACCGTATTCCTTTGCCCATTTGGAGTATGTTTCCCATTCCCTGGACATTGGCAGGTCCAGAGCGTTTCCAATTAATAATTTCCTCTTTGGACCGGGTGGAAGCCGTGTGTCTAGTACGTGTTGTCATAACGAAAGCTCGAACTGAAGTTGATGAAGCAACAAACCTTTTGGTGTGCTCTCACCCCAGAAAAATTGAAATACAAACACACATGAAAGAAGCAGTACAAGCTGCAATATCGTGAAGAACATAGCAGAAAACATGTGGTTGGAACATTAACGCGAGGTTCCACGTTTATACCTGCAGATGTAGCTTCTACCGAGCCGTGAACTTTAATGTTGATCCGAGCCGGGAACTTTAATGTTGACATTAAAGTTCCCGGCTCGGTGGACTTCTTCTTTGGCCGCAATATGAATAAGATCTGGCAGCGCTGCATAGCTCGGCGCCGGACATGATTTCTCCAGTCGGGAGTTTGAGATCCTCCGTCCTTCATGATATACCATGTAGCCGCTACTGGCACCGAGGATGCCGTTGGTATTCTAGCCGTTTACCTAAAGTGAAATGGTGTTCACACGAAGTTCGGAAACCTTAAAGTCCCGATTCGTTCCTCCGGCGATATCGTTCTAATATTAGCATTAGCCAAAATACTTAGAGTTCAGTCTGTCCTAATGTAAGTTTACTCTTCATGGTATGCTAGATCAAAGTCTTTGTACATGCTATCTGACATAACCTGAGTTAGAGGGCTTCTCAGCCTGCATAGATGGTGCCATAGAAGATCTCTGAATTAAAAGCCTCCGCAATCAGATATCGACAGTGTTCATCTATGCTCCTTGTAAATAGTTCAACATTATATCCATGTTAGTATCAGCTACAGTGTAAAGCAAATTGTGTGACAACGGCGAATAAAGCCACCTATAAATTTCAAATGTCATTAATGAAGAACGAACCTCCAATACTCGAAACCCTATACCAATGTTCTTAACCTGGCCCCCGTGGGGTTCCATAGTGGGAATGTGTGTTTGACATCGAAAGCCCCCCCTATTTTTCGCTTGCACTAACTTGGAAGTAAGTAGCCTTGATTTGTATTTCCTTTTCTGTGTATGGAAAAAGGAAGAGTGTTTTGTTCTCGATTGGCGAATTCTGAGCCTACAGCTTGAAGCTTAAAGCGGTACCATCATCTCGCCACCAGAGGTCAGCCCAGAATCTATAGGATATGTGTCTAATACCTAGGTTTTCCTGCAGAGATAGTGTCTGGCAACCGACCAAAATCGCGATGCACTATCCCTAGACGCGGTGTCTACGCACATCCTCCCCGCTGATCACCTGTGCTTCTCCTCAACCAAGACCAATTCACCAACGGCACATCATTTGCCCAGCGACAACTATACCATATTCCATTCTGAATGTTGCTGCATATGTGACAATACATTACGAACCCCGAAAGACTTTGTTGAGTGTTGATCTTCACTCCAAACGGGTCGGAAACACGTAAGCGAAAATGATTCCTGACTGCGGGTCGGATACTTGGATAGAAAGATGGGATGGATAGGAATATGACTGGTAGGCTTAAAGAAGCACAGGTAGGCTTAAAGAAGCACAGGTAATTTGCTGGGAATTGCCCTACGTCGAGATAGACAGAAGTGCGGGTCCAGCGGACCAACAAGCGTGGAAGACGCAAGAAGCATTTGGTAAATATAGCACTACGCAAGAGAAATCAAGGACTGTCAGAGAAGTCAGCTAATACAATCATATTCCAACGATATCGACATACGTTATAGGATCATACCCGCCCAATATCTCCTCTGGTCCCGTTTCTTCTCGCTCTAGCCCAGTTACCTACCACGGCGAAAACCACACCTAACACGTTCTATACACAACTGGAGGTGGTTAAAACCCACCTGCACAGAACAATCGCCATACACCTCGACAAACCGGGGAAGTTGGGAGCACGTCAGTTGATATCAGCAATATCGCCGTCACGTAGGATCCCACCGTGGGCAGCCTTTCGGGGCATTTCAGCTGCATTGGCGCCTCGACTACATCCCAGTGAGAATTGTCTCCGCCTTACGCGCAGAGCTGCTCTCAGCTGACAAATGGAAGGGAAGGACGAGACGCAGATGAAGGCAGATGTACGTCATCTGGGGTCAGAAAAGGAAATCGCTAGAGCTCGAGCGTGATGTAACTCAATGCCCCGAGTAGCGTATATCGGCTTGATCTGCTCCCTTAAGTATTTTTATAGTAGAATAATTGAAATATGTTGAAGTAAACTATGAATTCCGCCCATTGCCACACGGATCTGCCTACATATGCGTCTTATGCTCCCTCATTCCAATACCAAAACTGCCGCCTATTCTCTTGTCCTCCTCCTCCTAGGTCTCTTCTTTGATATCTGCGCATACGCCAAACGTCCTGCCACAGCAAAGATATTAGGAGACGACAATTCCGTTTGTGAAGAGAGTATGTGAGATCCTGCATAAGATACATCAGCGAGATTTACTCGACGATTCCGATATAGAGTGAATGAGGAGTATTGAAAATTCTGGAGGTGAATAAGGTCGGTAGTCACTGTTGTGAGAGTGGTGAGAATATGACGATAAGAGAGAGATAGGTTAACCTAACCAACAGCCAACGTAGAAGTCACGCCAGATGTGGCAAATATGTCCAATCAGCTTCCTTAATAGGGGATGGTATCGCGTACATCCTAGTGAAGGATTTATGAGATGTGAATTGCGTGTCAGTGAAGGTACATGCCGGAAAGGAACCATTTACTCACCACCTTCAGTCAGCTAAACATCCTAACCGGCGCGATTTCACGTTCCATGAACTACATATCAATCTATCCAGCCGATATACGTGAATCTAGCGGATAAATGCGCGTGATGGATCCAAAAAACACGTCCTAGACAATGTGAATCCGCCAACTCCACACCGTGTTGACGCGTGTCCCTGAATGCTCTAAAGGTTCCTAGGCATCCTCGCAGCGTATAGGTGTATTATAATGAACATTTATACACACCAGTAGGCCCAGATGTGGTACAAAGTAATGAGGAAGATTGGGAGGATGTAAAAATGGAGGAGAACATGGTGGTGGTGGTGGGAAGAAAGTGAAGCGCCGGTGGGCAAACCGAGAAGGAAATGCGGCATGCGGAATGTTCTATAACCGAAGATCACGAAGAAAATGAATTTATATACTGTAATTTGTAGCAGCGTCGATGTGTCAACGCATTGCAATGTCATATGCACCCATCTGGATTAGACTATTGGACAAACGTTGGACTGCATAGTACTGTGCACACGAAAAGTCATATTGGCAGCGTTCTGGACAGTTACGCCGAACTATCTCGTTCTGATTCCAGCCGAACGCGGACCAGGCCGTCTGGAAGCAGAAACAGTTTTCACAGGATCTCGATCCCAGTGAGAAGTCGCTGTGCTGCCAGCGGTCCGGGGCGGATGCGATCGCCGACAACAGCTCTCGCGACTCTCGACTGATAAGTATATGAGATAGTTGCACATTTGTTTTCAGTTCTACTTGTACTCAAATCGGTCCCATTCCGTTCTCGCGTAGATTTGATTTCACTGTAATTTATATTTTCTGGCTAAATGTGTTTACATCGGTAGACTCCTTATACCATTCCTTGGCCATCCCCATCCATCTCTAACGGAATCCCAACCACTGCGTCACATCATTACACTGACATCATACCCATCACCACAATCTCATATCCAAAGTCTCCCCACAGAAATACAAAAAGAAAAGACCCATGCAAAGCTACCTATACAGAAGCGGTGAGACCACATTTGAAGAAAGGACAACACAGCATCATACCAGGCGTCAGCACAGTCCCATAAAATACGTGACAATAATTCCATGCATACGTCCGTCATTGTGTGACTGTTGCAAAGGCGTCATCAAAGTGAAAGGGCAGCAATGAGTGAAAATGTACGCACAAGCCACAGCCTGGTAACTCCACTCAGTACCCACACCATGTCATGCCTGTTGCCCGCCGACGTGCATTTCCATGGAGGTAAGATTGCAATATAGGTATAGGACTGCGCTGACGACCGTAGGTCTTGGGCCACGAACCGATGCGCATGAGGGAAATTTCGAGAGCGTGAGGTGTAATCAACGCGATGGGCGCCTAGTGGTCAGTCTGGTCGACATCCCGGCGTGGGAACTTTGGGGTTTGCTCCCGAACGCTCTGCTGACATTTCTTGCTTCCGAGTCCCAACCACCATGGCTGCGTCGCATTCAGCTCGCATCCACATTTATCTCGAGCTTCGAGGAGACGGAATCGATCAGCCATCTTCTTGCACTTCTCCTATGCTTGTAATGCCTCCCTTCCAGATGCATTCTACTGTTGCAACGACGGCGTGGATGGATCTCTCTTGTTGCCCAGTTCACATTCATTATCCCCGAATCAGTTTATTTTCTTCTTCTGGTATACTCTAGGGCAGGGTATCTTCGTCGCAAGTATTTTTCCAATGATTATCGCAGGTGGCACGACAAATCCTTGCCCTCTAAACCTCGTCAACAAGGTCGAGTTTGTTGTTTCACAACATTTATTCCAGTACTGGCTTGGCCTTTGGCGCTGCAGTGAGACCGTATGGGACGTGGTTTTAGTCTGTTATTCTATGCTTCGAACTGTTACAAGCAACTAGCATGAATTAATGCAGGCAATCAGAGACCACGGTCCATGCGCTTCATGTCTTACGCCCTTAGATTTATCTCAAATCGAAAGTCAATCTTTAAATATCCTCCCAACGACTGTCTCGGCATGGCTGCTTTCTTCGCTCTTGCTCCTCTGGTATCCTCGGTGAAATATATTCAGCTCTTTCTTACATCTGCAGCAACATGATCCAAAATGACGACAGCACCAACCGTTATCCACCAGTCAAATCAGCATGCCAGTTCCTACCCACACATTTCACGCTAATCTATATTGTTGAATGAAATTCACATTGAACTATTATTCAACTAATATATCTAACGTAGATAATGGGCAATTGGTAGCTGTGTTGTCATGTTGCATGACTGGTTTTAGTACACGGTGTGACCTTTGACACATACTTCTTATCTGTTCTATGTCTATATCTGTAAGTTGAGCTATAGAAGCTTGTATCCCAAAATAAATATCTCAATACTTGTCTTTTCAAATTGTGCTCATAGACCTTCTCCCATCTCGCCCTGAATAATTTCTTTCCACCGAAGGATACCGTCGACTTAGTCTAGTCGATTCTGTTTGATTACCATGCGGTTTCGTTGAGAAATATGGTCATCTATCCTTCCTCATTCTTATCTCTCCTTGCGTGGGTTTCACTATTCACGAGTCTCGGTTCTTTCACACACCCGGTCCTGATCCCAGCACTACTGGGTCTCAGCTCGTCGTCAAACCTACTGGAATTCTATATATTTTGAGTCTACTCCATGCACCTTTGAACGATTCAGTTCGTAGGTCTTATCACGACGGTTGTGTAATATTTATTCATTTCATTCATCAGCAATCTCCTTTGAAATTCACTGGGGGGCCATCTGTAGCTCCTGGCAAAGCACTTCGGTCCGGGAATATTGCCGTATCCGTCCTGTTAATTCTCCAAAGGATTTCTTCATTCTACCACCTTTTTTATCTCATCATGCGGGATTCTAACTGGATTCACTTATTTATCATTGTTGTCCTCTCTTCGAAGAGCTCAAGCGTATCCATGACGAATTAATTGTACAGTTCACAGATGTCATGCTATTAGATCGAAAACGCTCTACGAAGAAGATCGACAATCGACAATCGAAGGCCATAATACGTCTAAAATTTTATCTTTCGTGTGGAGAAGGGGATCCTATTTTGATCAAGTCCTAGAGCAACAATTTTGTGGATTTTCTCGCATGGCAAGACTCGCCGCTTATTTCAGCAAGCCAATCCTCTGTTATTCATTTTCTAATATATTTAACGGGCTTCGTAGTCCACTGGGTATCTCTATCTATCTACGTGAATAAATGGTTCAATAATCTCCACCCATCAATGGATACAGCTGTAGACGACTCGGACCTTTCGAAAACTGTCCTGGCCTTTTCGTGGCGATTTAACGAGTTTCCTGCATGGCGCATTCAATTTTTCGGTCTTCATCCCTACACTTCTGAAGTTGTGTATACACAAGCCAATATGTAAACCAGCCTCCCGCCCCCCACCCTACGTGCTGAACAGAACATGAGACATAATAGTCATTTGGTTATTGAAAGTCCAATTCCATCTCTTTCGACGATTAAGTGACTATTAATCCGTTCGTTCTCGTAAAGGGTGACGCACAGTAGCATAATTGGCTTTGACGTGACTCTTCTCTGCTGCTGCCATCGCTCTGGTGTTTTTCTTTCGGTGTACCAGCAAGGAATTATTTTACACGCATTATTTATCTCCTGTTTCATTCTCCATTCTTTCCACGATACGAAACGGAAGGATATCCTGCTCTACTAGGCCCGTGCTGTGAGTGAAGTTGTACTGCCTGACTGAGGTTGAACCTAATAGTGGAAGAAGAGGGTAGCTAATCTATTGGCGATACCCTACACCACTGATTGCGCGAGGGAAGCCGGCCTTTATCGTGTTTCCGCTATTGCTCGCCCATGTTGGACATTTCTCGCCTCGATTGTTTTAGGCCTCCGTGTATTATTGTAATATTGTGATGATTCCCGCAATTCACATTCTGCATACATACGAAATTCCGAGTACTCCTTGCTAATTCATCAGGAGCTCCACAAATAGAAGTAGAAGTAGCATTGAATACTATGAGTAAAATGGATGATCGATGTCCGCAGATGGAATTTCTCATTGGTTGCCTTCTAATTTTATTATGAGCTCATTAATTATACCTGTGCTCCCGTAATAAAAGCAAATACAGCCGATTCTCTCATAATGCATAGCCTCGAGAACGGCAAAATCCAATGCATTATGAGCACTAATTTTGGGGGGAGTGAATCGATTTTTCCAGCCTGAAGTCCGTGCAATATGAGAAATATGCATTATGAGGCTATGCATTATGAGAGAATCGACTGTAGCATTCTCCTCATATTGAAACAGCTCTGGTATAGACTCTAATAGACTAATATCTTATTCACTGTTCTAGGTCTCCGATTTCTACTAGTAGGACTACTGTGTCACACTGTTTATTATTATCTATGCTGGCCTACAATGTCTATGCACGGATGGTGACCAACGGGGATGAATAGAGTCTCTGAACTTCAGATATAATTCCAAGGTTAAGTATCTCCCGAAGCCATCATGTCAGTGTCGCGAAGACATTCATAGGCTCTCCAATTAGATCATGGTTGCTCGAGCCACGCCGTAGATAGTCCAAGCCACGCTCTGAGTTCATCCAACACTGTAGAGATAAATCAGATAAAAATCCAACCAACGACAAATATAATTCATACTCAAGCTAGTACGTCAGGATATGGTACATCGTCCCTCATAACAAGCCGGCAGAATGTGTCTTAGTCATTAATCGGGTGCTGTTATAGTAAACCTCCGTGTCGTAAAGATCTTCGGTTTAGGAAAGTACATCCGGCACACGCACCTAGAGCTCCGACGTGTACTGATTCCTAGATGGGGTAGATCAGTGAAAAAAGGCACGGCGACAGTAGAAGGGCATAGTCGAGGTGGAGGACATCTTTGTCAATCAACAGCGGGATGTAGCGTCGAAACCAGGTCTTAAACATTGTTTCAAAGATCCATAGCGACACATCAGACTGCATAGTGTCAGCTACAAGGTCAAATCCACCGTGTTTGCTTGCTACTCACAGTACCGTAAGGTAGTATCCATATTTTCTCCAATGTCGTCAAGCCCGAGTAGACAGCCAATATGGCAAGTTGCTGACCTGGAAGTATGTATTCTTCGGGCAAATACAAAGATGATATGGAGCAGGTGGACAAGACGAGACAATGGCATGAGCATATAATCTATAGCACTATAAGGTAATATATCATAGAATCTTTCCAAACCGTATTGTGCACCCTCCACATCCGAGGCATCTGTGTATACAGTATCGGAACAGCACTGAGAGCAACGGCATCAAGTGGGAGGCGTCTGATCGTTTATACCTGTTTGGTGTAACGACCTCGGCAAGGATGCTGGTCAGAATCCAACCCCGTCGAAACCCAGGCTCATCTCGGAGGTTTTCTTCCGCTGTGCTATTATAAGAATCATACACTTAAAAGATAAATATAGAATGTGTGTAAATCTGTCAACATCGCTATTCACCTGATATTAGCGCGCATCATGCCCCCTCCCCTGCCACGTTGCACCATGTCGATGACTACTAGTTTGCCCATCGAAACCTTAGAAAGCATAATCGATAACATCGACACATGCAAAGATTTACTTAACCTTGCATTGACTTGCAGTCGATTCAAAGACCTGATTATCCCTAATCACATCGAATACCGATATATTCGGTGTGATCCATATCGACGATCCCTCTGGATAAAGCTGATCCAAAAACCACTCTTGGCGTCACATATTCGATTTTTGGATCTAAGTGATGAACGATACCCTGTCCAATGTTGGAACAAACCCCCATTACGACCTCCTTTTCCGCCCAAAGCATTTTATGAACTCGAAGAGAATCCCCGGAAAATTCAAGAAAATGATCCAGAAGGCTGCATGCATGATTTATCCCAGGCCATTATTGGCATGAAAGGGCTCAAAGGATTTAGTTGGAACGACCTCCTTCGAAAAAGTCGCATTTACTTTCCCATTACTCTGACTGAATACAACGTTTTTACCAACCTCGTCCATCATTGCCTCAACTTGCAATCGCTTAGTATCGATATTGATGTCAATTTTAGACCTAACGGTCCTACCTGTGCACCAGTATGTTCATCGCTCTGGAATTGATACAAATGAGCTGACATCTTTAGGTTTTTGGTCTGTCGACTCTTACCCAAATTTCGTTGGCTATATCTACTGCGAAACTCGAAGTGGGGAGGCCACTGGTCACTTTCCTTCTTTCTCAAACTCAATTAGTAGACATCAAGATCGGAAGTAAAAACCCCCGCCATGTGCGCCACTATCGAATCTCATGTCCCGGGCGGTTTGGCCGGCCCTTCGAAGAATTACGCTAGATGGCTATCTGGACTTCCTGGACGATACATACTATACCGACCACAGTACGGACGAAGCCCATCAATTATGGACTACTATTTTTCGCGACTTCATAAGACGGCACAAAACCCTGGAGTGGATATGGTTCAACAGCCTATGGCATCACCTGCGCTACTCGGATTGCTTGCCAGAAGATGGACCTGCTCTCCGTGGCTTTAACCTACGGATATGCACTTACTTCCAAGAATCCCAGGAATTGATTCCACCATACATGGCTAAGACCTTGGAATATTTTATTTCTGATGATGTCGTTTTCAAGATTCCCAGTAATGCATCGATACCCTCTCTCCGTATACTAGTATTTGGAAAATACACGCCAGTGGCACCTCTTCAGCTTCAGGAATGTGTTGATCGATTTCCAAATATCCAAAAAATATCCTTTACTCCATCATCTGGGTCGGTACGTCCCCTGTTGTACATGCATCACAAAATTATTTATTTATAAAATGAGTGACAGGAAATTCTCCCTTATCTGGATACTCTATCTTCCTGGACCAATTTAACGCACCTCGGATTTTTTATATGGAGAACTAAATACTATTCTAAGCAAGCCTTGACTGTTATCGGCAGGATGCTCCCGGCGTTGCAATACTTGCAGGTCCGTAACGATCAGTGGTATACGTTCCGGCTAAATGAGAGTGTGCCCACTGGTCAGTGCATATTGGAGAGAGATGCATGGAAGGCAGCAGAAATAGGAGCTTGGGGTAATTTCTTCCACGAGACAACATGAGACATATATTGGACATGAGAGGACAATATACTAGTCGAGCTGTTTTATAATTTATTCGTATGAATTATTTCAAGAAATCGTGGCTCAGAATCAACTCTCTTCAAGCTGTAGTATTTATTCCGTGCATTCGAGGCTTCTCAATTCCTTTCGATACTGCCCCATCTCTCGTTGTCTTTTACTTAACAATATATATTCTGGTGATTATCCTTCTACAAAAATAAGATATCACACGATCCGCAACTGTTGACCTAAAGCTAATTACCGATGATTGAGCAACCACCCCGGAGGGAATAGAAGCAGAAACCTAAATAGACATTGTTGATGAAATCAATGCCGAGGCGGGATCAACCGTAAAACTGTTGACACGACCTTGATTTGCTACACCTTGGACGAAACGGGCCTCAAAGATCTGCTTACGATAACTTTTAACTAGGGTAAAATCGGCGAACTGATTGGACCTGAAGAATTCATCTGGCATGCAGCCATCTTGTAGAAATTCACGAGTAACATCAAGAGAAAGATGGGGATCAGCATTGCACCCATCTACGATAAATCGGAGCCAGGGAATGCCGTTTCTTCATAGGATCTAATGATGCGAGGGGAACTGAAGGATAAGTTGGGATTATGATGATCAATTCTTGAATACTTGGAACCTAAATCCAGCTGCGACGTGGAGATTTAAAATCCTTCTTCCGACTTCATTAAAAAAAATGACCAAGTCGAAGAAGGGGTCAACTGTAGGTGCTAAACGTATGAGATACACACCTTGAGTCGTGCTCGGAGGACTGGAAGCGACGTGCGCCTAAGTTCAACTTAAGTAAGTTACGCGTTGCCGGAAGCTCTAGATAAATTTCAGCACACGAGGTTACCAAATGTGGCCTGAGTGAGATAGGTATCATGACTTTCAATTCCACACGTTGTAGGATGGAAAGGGCTGACAAGTGCAAGGGGAAGGAGTCAGCAAGTCAAAGGGATGACACGTCGAGCTGAGTCTGAACGTGAAATGATTCAATAGATCGGCGTCTCCCCTCCAGTCGACCTGCAACAGTAACATTCCACGACTCCCTAAAACCGGATCGTTACAAGAGGATTTTGTACTCATCATAAGGACTTGAGCACGTTGGCGGCATGGGGAGTTTTGCCTGCTTCCATGGATAGTGGCAGTAGGATTCCTGTACGTGACAAGAGACACAGATCCAGGCTGCAACCCAGACCACAAAGCACGACAGGTTATAACCATGCCGCCACTCCCTGCCTCAGCGGGGTACAGACGTAGCTCTCCTCCCCAAGATATTACACCACCACTCAATAACGGTCTCATTGTATATTACAGTAATACTAGTGCACCATAAAAGCCTTAAGCGCTTCAAGCACTTTAATCTGATTTTCTCTCTCTCTCTCCCGCAGCACGCCTGTTTGCTTCCGACCTGCATCTTCGATGTTCGTCCCACTGCTTGGAGGCATCTACTTGATATGGAAACTGCATTTTTATGAGAATTTCATCTCCATATTCACTTTTCAAGTTTAAACCTTCAGGTCAAACTGTGGTACTAAATTCACTATCTTCTACATATATTTTCTTTATCGCCTGGGACGGTCTGCGTAGAACTAAAGTCTGTTAGCAACTGCAATATACAGCAGATTTGAGAACTACTCTATGGTTTCTCGCCTAGATATTCTTGCGATATATGTCAGAAGGATGGCTCAATACCCTAGGACATCTGCTTCCTCGTAGATAATTACCCTAAAGCCAATTTATTCGAATGAATTTCTTTGCGATCTTTCTTTATTTGATGCACGGTGTAGCTCGACCAGGTCTGAAAGGATCTCGACGTACGGCTCCGTGTTATTCGATGAATAATATTGTCCAGACATCCGTGATGCTCGCTGCCGGGCTTCGTATAGTCTTGCCAATGGGTTGTTCCAGCATGGTTGTCATTCGAGACTACTTATATCCATACACAAACCACAGCCTATTCTTCCCTCACTGGAACGATAGAGTTTCAGGTTTGATTCAAACGAGGTGTGCCATTGTACGCTCGATGAATTTTTTCTTGCTTTTCCTTCCTTCTCATTCTAAGATTCGAGCATTTCCGAGAGCACATACAGGCAGTATTCTCTTTTTCTGGAACTCGTTTGAAGGGTCTGAATGGAAAGAGGCCGATATTGGTATCCGTGAGGATCGGACTTTCGACCATGTTCACAATGAACACAAAGCCGGTGTTTTTTATGCTGCCTGCTGGAATTATTTACAATGTATCTCTGGGAAGGCATAACATGAGAAGATTTGCTTTAAAGTATCGTACTCGGTGAAATTATGTCCAATTATTTCCAAGCACTTACTTAAGTACACAAGCTTGGACGAATATAAGTAATCAACAAGGATTATGAATTAAAGCAACATAATAGATTGCAGTAATCCATCGGTTAAACCGATAGTTTCTCGCCCTGCGGGCACGAACTCAGAACTTAGCTTTGAACAAAACATTATCAGAAATTAAATTAAGCCATATATACAAACCGTGTTTCCATACCGGCTGTTATTCCTCTAGTTCTATATCCTATACATTATCTGAAGCTATCGGGTAAGAAGGGAACATCCTTTCATTTTGAAGAGGGAATCCCCAGTGACTCAGATGGCTCACACGTGGATGGTAAAATGACGCTGCAGACTTCATTGCTTCTTATTCCTGCGTTTTTAATTCTTTCTAAAGGTTTCTTCTCGGGTTAATCCGCATCTGGTTCCTTAGCCATTCCGTACAATGAACGGTGGATAGATATGGCAGAGGCTGTTGACGTGTGGCTGCATTGTGAAGTTGCGATGGCTGTGGGCGACTATGGACTACATTCTTCGACATCATCTGCCGGACGGCTTGCAACGGATCTCTCACGCTGCAAACTTTGTTTCCGACCTCCATCTTCTACTGTAGCTCACCGGTTGGGATTTGCGAGCCATGGCGGCCGCGCGCTTCATGTTTGTGTGTTTAAGTCCCTTTTGGCAGGCCAGGGTGACGTGGGACAGCTATCTGCGGAGCCTGAGTGGCCAATCGTATGACATTCTGCGAGCCTTACATCTATGGTTAACCGAACTATACATTTCTGCATGCTACGGTAGGCGCGAGGGTTGCTTCTATAATACAGAGGGATACGTGACCTGTGGCTACGGTGCGCTGTGAGCGTAGGCAAGGTTGACGTGACGAACCCTGCTAACGTAAGCATCACGCATTTCCTCCTCCTCCTCCTCCCTATGAATGCATCCTCTCGCTTCCTTTCAATCATATTGTATTTTGACTGCGTATTTATCTTCTGGGATATGGGCTAGTTATCTCGGTTGAATGTTATATCCCAATCTTCGATCTCGGATTTTCACACACAACATCGATTCGGCTCTCTTTTGTTTCATCTTAATATTCGTACGGCTTCATCCCAGGCAGAAAACATCTTAGTAGCATTTGGCGGTAAAATTGCCTTGCCTGTGACTGTTTCTACTATATTGTTGTCTCCAAGACCGAAGCCCGTAGAACAATTTTTTAATCTCGGCAATATAAAGCCTAATCTTTCGCTGCCTTTTCGTTGTATTTCTTTCTTTAAAATGAAACATGTGTGAATCCACATCGCAATTGATCTGCTGAGACAACTAACAATCTTGCGCTCTCTATCGCTTGAGGTCTGATTCTCGTATGCTCTTTCCAGAGTTCGGCTTGCTTTATCATTTACTTCTGCTCTTGGAATTTCCTACACGTGCAATTTTATTAGTTAAAGACGTACAATGGCTGCCAATTTAAAGTACAGTTAGAATGAAACGCTCGTCCAATCTCCTCTCGTTTGCAAAGTCCTTTCGCTGCATTGACAGTTACGTCTTAATAGTTTTACATCATTCTACCTTAATTCTGAATGCACTATTGCTTTCGTCCGAAGTAATTGCATTGATTTTCACTTGCCATGACACCGTCAACCTCTCTTGTGATCCAAACACTGAATCAACATCCCGCACTGGCATGTTCTTTCTTTGATATCCCTTCGAATACGTGTTTTATTCGGCTGGGACAAGTTCTAGAGATATTCGTTCTTGTGCTGCTCCGATAGTGATATAAATTGTTCAAGCTGCCATACCCGATGGAGTTGCTAGCAATTTAGTAGTTGTTATTATTTCCGCCAGCATCAGTAAACTGGGTGCAGTGTTCCCGCGTGTCCGAGCCGATCCAGCGCTGTCCAGAGCGTCTGAAACGCCCCAAATGAATAGACAGCGCTCCCGGATCACTCAGGATCGGCCGGGACATCAAACCGAGTTTACTGATGAGCGAGCCGATTATCTCCATGTCTCCCTTTCAGACTGTCATAATCCCATGGGACGGTTCTGTCGGGTCCGCTCTCGAAAATATCAGCTATTCTTACTTATAGTTAATCTATTCATAATTCATTCAACGCTTCCTCAAATTAAAGCTCGATGTGTTCAATCACTGTTGTCGAGCATAGTATTCCCGTGACACAATATTGCTTGTCATCTCATCTCTACGTGTCGGTCTTATTATTCTAACAGTAATATTTATTACTCAGAGACTATCAGGTCACAAAAGAGAATACTGTGTCTTGCCAGTTCGAATTTTTATTTGACATGAGGCAATGATTTCTACACAGAAAGCCTAAGGTGTGCCTTCGATGCACTCTCACACTTTGCTACTGTGTCTACGGCGCGGTTGAGAGTTCCACATTTTAATGTGGCGATCTCCGAATCTTGCTCCAGGCAAGAGGCATATCGAACGATGGAGCTATGTACGTATCTGCCTATAAAAGATTTAATTTCTACCAGTTGGCCTATGCGGGATGGGTTTATGAACCTATTGCTCCAATATTGTCAGGGATAGTTTTCATTATTTTTGTTCATGTGAAAAACGATATACTTCGGAGGTTTTTGCGGACCGTTTCCTTTGAGATCAACTCTTGCAGATCCGTCCCTTCACGATTATCCTTAGGACAGATACAGTCAAAATGATCTTCGAGGTAATATCCCCTGCTGATAACGAAAATCCTGCCTCCAGGAGTACTTTCTCTCCGGCAGATACCTATCCAATCGAGCCCATTTAGACTCTATTCACTCGATTTAAAAACATCCCTGCAGTCTTTCTGAAGGTAGTGTACTGCCCTAAGACCAGTCGTTTGCTTGGTTGTGAAAACTGTAGGGTGGAAAATATCCCACCTTCAAAGTCAACTGAAATTCGCATTTAAACTCCCCTCACTTAGTTAAATGTGACTCTTATTAGAACCAAACTTATGACGACAAGGTATTGTTGTCGTTTGTTTTCTTGTTCTACGGTCAAGCACCTGTCTTGCAGAGTGAGTGAGGGCGTGCTTTTTTTTGTTGCGCGTCATTGTTCATGCTCTGAAGAGACCATTTTCTGTAAATGAATAACAGCGAATGGTTATATACGTCTTACCTGAATCTCTATGAGGTAGTTAGCATTCCAGCGCCTTCTTGTGCCATTACGGACATGTATACTTAAAGTTCCCCACAATATTATAGTATAATCAGATATTTGATCTACGCTCTACATTACCTGGAGAATCAAAGATTGATACCACTTCGAGGTGATTTTTAACTTGAATCACTTTGAGGATTCATCTATAATTGGGGTCATTCGAGCGTAATCTCAATATCTGTCTTAGGCTCCTTTGGTCACACCTACCATTTTCTTTCTACATTCACTAGGAGCATCCTAATTTTTTGCTTGTGCTCGAAATATATCTTTGCTCAGGAACACTCATACTCGGCTCATCTCGTTTGAGCAGAACTGATCCTCGGAAGTTGCGCCGTAATCGCCGTTATACTGGTTAATAACCACTAATAATCTAGGCCGATGATGCATCCCTTCAATTGAAACCGGTCAATGACCGTAATTTCCGGTGTTTTGACTTCGTTCACATATTTCTGAGACAGACTACTTCGTTTGAATTTCATATTCGAGTATTTGATCTCGAATGTTGGATGAAACTGTAAGTACTAGAGACTCTCGTTCTCGGACCCTCGGATTTCTCTGGTTACTTCGTCTTGTATTTATCAGGCTTCATGCAGGTCCTGTGACTCCTTTGGAGCTGTTGTGAGCGAAAGTACCTTGCCAGCGATTGTTCCTAATGATGTCTATATCGCTGAAGCCCGTTTAACAAGATCAGTGACACAGAAGGACAGCATCAGCCCCAGTATGATCGAGTGCAGTGATCCACTGCCGTTTTACGGTCTCGTCTTCCGCTCCACACACTGAACGCTTGAGGAACTGGCGGATCTTGCCAGGCTTTCTGTGGTTTCGACGGTTATCTGTCCGTTGTTCTCTCTCGCTTTCACTTAGTGTATTATTTATTACACCCAAAGTTCGTTCCAATGACCGTTTCTGTCAATGTAAAAAGGTTTACAACATGCATTGGGCATTGAACTTCGGAAGGACTCGCCGTTTGGAGCCGAAGCGGGATCTCCTATTGTTCGAAGGTATCCTTCTTCTAGTAATGTCTTATCGATCATTCATTTTCGTTGGTCCTCACTACCGCGATAGCTCCTTTTATTTAGTGACATTACTTATGGAATCATATACGACACATGTCCATTTCGTGAATCGCCTTGGTCAATCAATCCCCTAACCATCTCCCATCGTTCAGAATTATTCCCTCCTCTCCGGGTTGGATTTGGGTGGATGAGAATGGAACGGCGGATCATTCGGGGATGCTGATCTCAAGGCGTTCTAAAAACTGTATATTTGGAACTCCATTTTGCACTGATAACCCCGTGACTTCGTAGGGTAGACCTAGTCCAGACGGCGGATCACTGCCAATGATCTCATCTATAGTCTATTCCTAAATATTCCATTACTCACATATTGAGTTCATGTTCATTTAATTGCTCAGATTCACCATCGACAATTCTATCACCGCATGTCCAATATTAACAAAGTTGACATTCCCGTGATATGTTGGCCCTTCTGTCGCACATCTGTCGGTACTCCTGCCCGTGGTTCTCCCATAGTATTTCCGAGCAGATTTCGTCTGTATTGGCAGGAGAGATCTTGTATATCTGGAGTCCCGACTTTATTTTTGTCCCGTTCATGACGGAGTACGTGACCCTAAAGAGGAAAGATATCAGAACATATGCTATGTACTATCACTCTTCTGACTACTACCTATCTGATACCCGAGTTTCATGCTTCGAATGAAGGATTCTCAGCCCAGATTGTATTCAGTGAGGCACTAATCGAGAGTGAGAGTATTGCTATACTTGTAGGATGGCTTATCACTAGATTCGTACTTATAAAACGGCGTACTTCGAAGATCCCATGCACAATTATGTCCCTCGTGATCTCTCATTTATGAGTATCCTTGGTACATATTGCCAAGAGGGTCTCGAAGTAATATCTTTCTCTGGGTAGCATTGGTATGATTCCAATGGCCGGCTAATCTATTCGATGGGATGCAATTTCACCTCATCTTCATGCTCGAATTAGTCCACCCAAGTTGTTGAAAGTAGCCGCTCATAGCTGGCACTATAATCTGTTGTATTGTGTACACTCTGCATACGTGATGGACGCAGGTATCCACAGAAGGACTTCAACTTAACTGCAGTCAGGAAGCACATTGGGATTCATCTATCAGCATACCACCATCTTTATGCAGATGTGTTATGCAGAATTTTCGATATAGTTCTCTTGGGAAGCATCCGCTATTTCCTTCTACGATGTTCATTATGGAAGCTAAACATGTTAGGCTCCTTTTACTCCTTCCATCGCTTGGTGTACGTCTCGCTTTGCCCTTGATTTTGGAACACGGGGCTGTAATCAACCTGTTTCTCGAGCATACATGATTATGAAACCTTACATAGCATTGTGAGGGCAAGTCCGTTTGAATCGTATGCGTGATGGATGATGAATTCCACAGGAAGAGATTTTTTGTAGTGATATCTTGATAGAATACATTCGAGGCTCCCTTGTAAAGTTCATTGTGGGCGTTGACTCTACTTCGTCTTCTCTCGCGGTTCCTAAAGATGGAGGGGAATATTGGAACTAGAATCATTGCAATTACCGCCCGCAATCTATACAGGGACTCCCGACCCCTTGGCATTTTTTTGCCTATCAATGGAACTGTCACCGAATCAACAGCATACTCCCCATGCCATGAGTCAGGCCACAGAGTGACCGACCTGTGTGTCTTGTGTTTCTTCAATTCCAGCCCTCACAGGGCGAGCTCGAGTAGTCGCCCAGCATCAGTTTGCCTCCGCGTCGACGAGGCCGCGTCAACCTCTCCGCTACGCCAGTTCTCGGGTTCGAGGTGGAGCCGGTGACGTGCTATTGGCAGCCTCCAGAAGGCTCCCCTTCGTAGGATCACCCGGGACGGCTACTTAAGAGAGAGAGGGTGATCCGCTGCGCTTCTTGCCGCTTGCAAATCCTCCGCGCTAGGTACGCTCCTCTTCCGCATCAGAGGACCCCGCTTGCTAAACAGACTCGCTGGTCCGCCCGCAGACTCGCAAGTGTTTTCGCTTTCCCCCTCGCCGCTCCCAATTTTAAACAATCCATTTCGCTCAAATTCTTCCTGCAATTTCGCCTACAATGTATCCTATCAATTCCTTGCTTTTTCCTCGCTGTATTTTCGATTCTCTTCTACAATTTCGCGTGCTATGTATCCTACCAATCCTTTTTTCTCCTCGCTGTATCTCAATTGCTGCTTGTATCGCTGTAAAGGAAGCTCATCAGACAAAAATAGATTCTTGGTTCGTGGCGTCGAGTTGGCTACCCTGATGCTCTTCTGCGTCAACTCGGGTTCGGTGTCATTGTTGTAGATTCATGACCGGATCCCATTGGTCAAGAATATCACCGGACTGTAAGTTTGTCCGCGTCCGCAAGTGTCCGTCCGCGTCTATATTAATTTCCCAGACATTACCTCAGCACATGTCACGCGTGACTGAAACGTAAGCTTAGTCTGCCGTAATGCTGTGTCTCTACTATTTCTGTGGATTTGAGCGCATATATCTACCCCCCTGCATCGTAGGACTCAGTTCAATGTATATTTTGAATCTATAGTGAAGAGAATTTGACATAAACCTGTTACATCCGCTGCTGAGCAAATAAACATGCTATCCGGCTGTGTGACAAAACTGTGACATGGTACACCTGGCAATGTTCCAAGTCTCTTCCACCTAGTACAGTTGATTTCATTGATATTCCTTCTCAGTAATTTATAATTAATTTAGCATATTGAAAATCATATACAAATTGGTACACTCAAACTTTCAGAGAGGTTACTTTAAGCATTCTTTCGGGTCCAAACAGCGGAGGCATACTTAATACGGTCCTGCGCGCCGGATACCGGTGGTTGAGCAGTGTGTGCACTATTTGAAGCCGGAGGACTCGCACAGTCTAAATGAAGCATAGTAGGGTGTTGATTGGCAATGTCATGAATTAATAAATATGACTGAAGTATCCCTATAATATCAGGAACGGTGGGCAACGACGTTTGATGACGGAATTCTAAAGGAACGAGTCATGTGACAATTACTACTTTGGGCTCTCGAGGATTTGGTGGAAACTAATGATCTCGAGATTTGGGTGGAAGCTAATGACTATATAAGTATGTTTGCATGTGGAGTTCCTCCAGGTGTTTTGGTCAAGCTTGTTTACTTCCTACTATGAGGGCTTTGCATTAAAAGTTTTTTTACTGTTCTTTGTAGTAGGGGCTTTTGTGTTAACAGGTTTAATTTGTCTTCTTTGTAGTAATGAGGACTTGTATGCGAATATATTTTTACCTTCTTTGTAGTAGCGGGGACCTGTGTATTATTATTATTTTTACCTTTTTCATAGTAGAGGGGTCTTTTGTGTTATTTTTTATTTACCTTCTTCGTAGTAGTGGGCTAATATCATACATTTTAATTAAACAACAACTATTACAAAAATTGATATAAATCTAGATTAATACCATAGCATTTAAATTGAAAGGGTCAGTTTTCTCTGCACTGAATATCCCTCTGCATGGCCTCCTGCATTTAAGAACTTAGCTTTTGTAACTGTGATAGCAATTGCAGTCTTGAAAGCCAAACCACTCAACTTTTTCACTCTTGACATAGCAACAAATGATAATCCCAGTGAAAAATCTTTGAGTCCCAATTCAATTACTACTCTTTCCAGAGTCAATCCCTGGCTCTTGTAAATTGTGATAGCCCAGGTGAGAGTTAAAGGGAGTTGTGAACTTGCTAGGGATTTTCCAGTTTTACTCTCCCTCCTTGCAGTCACAGGAACAACAGGCACCCAGGAAGGATCTACAGCTGGCCACCCTTGAGTATGAATCCCTGCCAGATACAATGTATACAATTATAACTGACACACTGCTTTCAGAATACTGTACTATTATGACCAAAGGTTCACATCACACATCACATCACACATCACACAACCCTCTGAACAGAACAAATTCATGCCTTTGTCACACATCACACAGAGGTTTGAACAATAAAATAGTCCTTGGCTAAAAATTAGCGCTGTGTTGTGACTAAATTTGGAAAATTTTTGAACAATTTTGGGGTTTGTCACACATCATAAAGACTTCTGAACAATTTTGCCCGCGGTTCAGATGTGTCATGCTAAAAATGGCTGAACCTTTGGTCATAATAATACAGTAACCATCTATTTGAACAAAGACCACAGCAGGTAGATTGACCTTTGGATCAGCTCCAAGCTTGTACCATATTTTCATATCTAGGCCTTCTAGAAGTTCCTCTGAACTACAGGACAGTGTCCACTATAAGATAATGATATATAGAAAGGTCTGGAATAGCAAACAGGCTGAGAAAAGGTCCAGGACAATTTTCTGTGCACAGAGATGGTGTTGCACAGATTGCAAATAGAGCAGCTGACATAAGCATAGCACAAAAGACATCAAATAATATTTTCCTGGATTTTCTTGGATTTTATCTAATTTCTTTCGAATTTAGAACACCTTTACGGTTCAAAACAAACATGTGTTGGCAGTGGTGCGGGAGGGTTCCCACGGCGTGCCATGTGGACACATGTGGAGCACTTTACTGATGGGCGCTCCCCTTAAGGATTTGGGCACCCTACATGGCCAAAGATGATTCACGTCGAATCAAGGTTACAGGCATCTTCGGGCACATTCACGACTATGCCAGTTGACCAGTCATTACAATTTGGTGTTTCTAACGCAATTTCCAGTGAGGATTATATCAGCCAGATCCCATCGTTTGCTCGCTCCCATTGAACAACGCTGATGGTTCATTTGAACCGAAACAGCCACTCAACAGTTTCCTAACATGGACACATAGGCGGGGGCGTCGATTTCTCTTATTTAGCCTGCCAGTACATCAGTTCTGGTGTTTATGGAACCCAGATATCAGTTATTCATATGTATATTAGCATTCTGGTATGAAAATTATCAAGCATTGATCTGCTGGACTCGAGAAGAGAGAGATTCTAAGCCAGTAGCAGTCATGTGAGTTGGACACGTGCATGTGAATCGGATGTGTGCATCTCATTGAAACCAGCTCTTGACACTCCTCCTCAACGCTCTCGCATGGATTCAAAGGTTTCAAAACATGAAATACGGTTCCGTATGAGTAAGATCTAGACCCCTTATCCGCTTGGAGGAATTTTTTCATGTCATTACTTCCAGATTTCTTGCAAGTGTGTTACGTCCTGATATCTAGGAGTGACTTTGGACTCCGGATATAGTAGAACGAAGTAAGTAATTCGGAGTCCGGATGATATAACTGAAAGGACTTGGCTTCAACTTATATGTTGCACCCTTAACCATATGTGTTGTCCTTCATTCAGAATGGAGTCCAGACGAACAGAGGTTCGGAGTCAGATGGTTGTCACAGACAAATCAGTTGTGAGATACTCGGGGGCCGAGTGTAGTGGAACAAGAACAGAGATAGGCAGACGGAGGCCGGAGTGAGTTAACAGATAAACAAAGTGGATTTCTGACTGTCGAACCATAATACAATTGGGACTATTTATACTAAATGGAGTCCGAGGATAAATGGGGAAATAGTCAGGGTCATGGGGATGGAACAGATAAAGGAGAAATACAAATGAGTGTGGTTGGCTGGCGATAACATAAATCGGAGGTCGATGAAAATATAACGTAAAAGTCATGTGGAACATAAACAGGTGAAATCATAAATGATGCTTGGCATCGATGAGAGATAAGCGAGATAAGAAAGACGGAGATCCGAAGATAAAGAATGAACGATAAGAATGAAAGTAAAGTCGGAGGTCCGACATCAAATAGAATGTGAACAGAAACATAAGACTAAGACCGAAATCAAAGATGAATAAAATAACGGAGTCCGAAGGAAATCAAAGATGAATAACATATTGGGATCCGAGGTGGATATCAGGATCAGGTCTTGACAGTCGTGTGTGTCCCGTTGATGACAAGCGGATGCTGATGACAGATCACGCCCACTTCTTCTTCTCAACCTCCCACACCTTGGGATCCATGCCAGGTGGTCTTCCCTGTGGTTTGCCATCACCAACCCCATTCCAAACTGCGGCCTGTATTTGGGATTCGAGGCTGGGAATATATGGATCCTCGACTGGATCTGATCCAGGCTCATACTCCTTTACATCTGAGCCCAGTTCCGATCCCATAAGGGAATACACATCATAATCGGACTCCCTTTGGCTGATGCATCTCATCCTCATGATGAGATTATCTCGTTCTTCTTGGAGCTTGAGAACACAGTCACCGAGCTTCTTAATTCGTGGGAGCTTGCCTTCGACTGCCGCCAGCCTGGTTTCTAAACAATCCACACTTTGTCGAAGAACGCAAACCATTCGTGATAAAGCCAGGTTGATACGTTGGCAAGAGCGAGCCTGCATTAGGGTAGCCTGTCTGCCTATGGTAGTCCTGGAGATAACCTTCCTAGGCCCAGAGGTTCGTGCTTGTTTTGCTTTTTTGACTATTTGAGACACAGAAATACTTATAATGAGATACAGAGCACACTAAATAATGAATGCCGCACCTGGATTGGGAGTTGGCAGCTCTCTTTTGGCTGGAATTGGGGTGGTCAGGACTGCTATGCCGTGCTCAGACTCCTCTCCATGGGCCTCAGTATCCTCCGCTTTGACCTCTGCCCCTATCCAATATATGTGAGTTATTCAAGTCTTAAACAGATATTAGCATACCATCAGAGTAGGATGCAGTTACAGAGCATAAATTCGCATCTTCAAGGCCATCAAGAACCTGAGTATCGGTTGCCTGGGAATTCAAGAAGCCATTTCTTTCCTCAAAATACCTGAAGACATTAAAAGAAAACTCCTTCAAAAATGAAGACACATACTTGGCATTGCGTTGATTGGCCTCGCAAAATGCAAGTCGATGTGCAGCCTCAGCCATTGTTGCGCAATGTCTCAGACCGTGGGAAATTGAACTTGACTCAACCGTTCCCTCTCTTTGCCAGCACCTCCTCGACTGTCTTTTCTTTTTCTGTGTGTTTCTCTATCTAAAACCCTCCATTTACTCTCCCATCTTTTTCAATCCACCAGACCGCTCTTTAATATGTCAACATCGCACCCTGAAAGAACTGAATCCCACCTGTCCACTCCACGTCCAGTTCTGTATCCACCTCGGTCTGAGCTTCATGACCGACATACCCCTCGTCGAGATGCTCCCTGGTGTGGAGATGAAAATACCCCGTCTTATCATCCGCAGTCAGCATGGGTATCTCGATATGCCGACAAACCAACCCAACCACGTCCCGCTCATCCCGCTCAACCCCTGGGAGGCATTGGGAACCATCCTGCAAGGTCAAGCTCCGGATACCTTGAACCATCACCACTATCACCCTCAATGAGCTCCTACGGGCATTATGGCGCTGAAACGGATAGCTATCCGCACCGAACCCCAGAGGATGACCGACAACTCAAACTGGCGCAGTGTGTCGACCAAGTAGCAACGAAGGAGAACCTTGAAGATGCCAACAGAGTGAAGCTCCATAAGTTCTCGGAGGTATGTGAACATGAAAACTGCATATATTATATCTCATGTACGTCGCAAGCTTGCAACTCAAGAATGCCTCGTTACTATTTTTGGTGCAATACTCAAGCAAAGTCAAGCTATTGCTTCGATGTCTGAGGACATGAAAAACCATGACGAAAAACTTAACACGGCTGTAGAACTAGGACGAACAAATTACAAACTGCCAGAAGAAGTGGAGGTGTGCTTTCACCTGCCCATACAGTCCTCTCATGACATATTCATTCTGCCAGACTCTTCTCACTGCTCTTTTCCGTCACTACATGCCAGGGGTAAACAACTCTTATGAAAAAGTATATTTGAATGCCATAGTAAGCCTACTCAGATTCCGTTATTTGTCCCCATACTGAAACCAACCCCCTTCTCAGAACTATACTGCCCAGAATCCTAAGAAACTCGGTGTATCACTATACCACAAGGAACCATGCACTCGTCAAGCCGTGGCCGATTATCTTGTCAGTCAGAACACTTATGTCAAGCTTGCCTACCGACGTGTTGTGAGTATACACCATCAAGCGGTAATATGGTTCTACTCAAATACATTCTCACAGATATTTGGTAGCATTGAGAAACCTCTCGCTCTGATGCTTTTTGCCCAACAAATCAAAAAGGATTGGGAGCTAAACACTCACCAACACTATCCGATCACGCAGTCTTACGCCGCTGTGTTAGCTCTTCTGGTGAGTATATCCATTATTAAGTAGTATTGATAATAACTGAATGTTTAAAACTTCTCAGCGTAGCATTGCAGCATCAATTATAGAGCAACTCAAACGAAAGGTGGCCACGAAGGCAGCCATAGCCAAGGCAACTGGGTACAAGCCAGCGACCGACCGTTCTTCCACAGGCTTTTGGGAGGCTGTTGAAGTTGAATTGAAGAGATTGAATGCATTAATGGGAATGGATCGCACTACCGTGTTCGTTGTATCAATCTGAGAAATATATACGCCACTCACCTCGATACCAAGTAGCTCAATAAACGCTTAGTTCACATTTTTTTTTCCAAATTCTAGATTTTCCTTGGGTATGTACTGTACCCTCTACAGTACCATTTATCCCAGTAAATGACATATGGTATAAAAGTGGATTCATGTTCCATTATAACTTATACTCCTTCCAAAATATCTCGAACTGATTAATCTTCCCGGCTTTCTTTCTCAGACTCGATTGATAACAGGTTCCGATTTGCCGGTGCAATCACTCGTTCAGTTCATTTCGCACTGGATGTTTACCGATCTAACATGATCTAGCATTACTACCCGCAGTTCTATCCAGTATCCCAATCAGTATGTAAGCTCCTCGCTGTCTGGCACGCCTACGTATAATAATTAATTCGTGTTCGAATTAAAGCATTATTTAATTACAATATTTCATTGGTACGCCATAGGTTGATGATTCCGTACTGCATCCGTCTGGGTACGTATTTGCTTCTTACTTTTTCATATGCTTCAAAAGCTAAATATTATATTTTCCTTTTCCAGGCGGAATAAATGTACTACGATTCCAGTCGTCTGGAATGACCTACATGATCATTTGAATATCCTACTCTCCCTCTGTCACTTCTAGAACAGCGCTGCCGGGCTTCGTACAGTCTTGCTAATGGGTTGTTCTAGCATGTTTGTCCGTCGAGACTACTTATATCATACACAGATCACAGTCTATTCTTCCCACGCTGGAACGATAGATTTTCAGGTTTGTTTTAAACAAGGTATGCTATTGTACCCTCGACAGATTTTTTCTTGCTTTTCTTTCCTTCTCATTCTAACATTCGAGCATTTCTGGAAATGCATGCACGCAGTATTCTCCTTTTTGGAAATCATTTGAATTGTTTGAATGGAACTAGACTGAAATAGGTATCCGTGAGGATCGGACTTTCTTGCATGTTCACAATGAATACAAAGCCGGTGTTTTTTTGTACTGCCTGCTGGAATTATTTACAATGTATCTCTGGGAAGGCATAACATGGGAAGATTTGCTTAAAATATCGTACCTGGTGAGATTATGCCCAATTATTTCCGAGTACTTAGAGCCCGTTCGGCAGCGGTGAAATCACAGGCGCTAAGGCCGTGATTTCATTGAAATCTGAATTTGATCGAAATCTCAAATGAGACCCATTCGGCCGACCCTTTGTAACTGAGATTTTTGCGTGATTTGACGTAATTTGGCCCGTGATTTGAGATACAGCTCTGAGCTGTATTTCAAATCCAGAATTCGAGATCCTGCCGCTATTTTGACGCGTCAGTCGCTGTCCGCTGCTCTTTACTACTTCCTCTGTCCTCAAACACCACTCTGAGAACACATTCTCTTCCTTTCAGTCTTGTTTGACAACATGGCTGGCGGTGAGAAGTGTCTTGGACCACTGCCGAGGAGACTACAGTGGTGGATGTTCTCGTTGAGCAGCAAGAATTGGGCCACCAAGCTGAATCAGGATGGAAGGCACCTGCCTGGACAGCTGTAGAGCAACGCTTGGCTACTCTACATCCATGCAAACCATGCAAGACCATCCCGACTATCAAGTCATGCTGGCAACGGGTATACCGCTTCCAATTATTCGCACGATTTTCTAGCTAACTTCCTTCCTTCATATACAGCTCAAGAAATCCTTCAAAATTGTTTCAAGACTTCGGAATCAGTCTGGTTTTGGGTGGGATGAGGATACTCAGATGGTCACTGCTCCAAAGGATGTTTGGGATAATTATATCAAGGTGCGTCTTCACTGGTTATTAAACATTATTAATACTTTAATTAATCGAGACTTTAGAGCCATCCTAAGGCAAAGCCCTTTAAGAAGAAGCCATTTCCTCTCTTCGACACGCTCGCGCCGTTGATTGATGGGGTGATAGCCACCAGAAACGATGCTATGCACCTCCATGATTCGGATTCGGATAGCAATAGCGATAGTCCAACAGCTCAAGGCACGCAGACACAGACCCAAACACAAACACAAACACAGGTTCCCATGCAAGAAAGGTCACCTTCCCCAGGCCGGTCCACGGCCCCCCTGAATGTCCCACATGCTCCACGTACACCTGCTCCAACTGGCAAACAGAGTTCTACTGTGGCAGCTAGTTTTTTGACTGCAGCAACGCGTTCCTCGGAAGCAGGGGATAAATCGGAGGACAGTGATGAAAGTGTGAGTGTCCACAGCCATATATTCAGTCATATTTGCTCATACTCTTGTTGCAGACCCCTGCGCCTCGCAAGCGTGCCCAGAACAATGCAGGAGGTCCCCAGAAGTGTGCTAGGAAGTCTGGAAGTGATGCTCTGTATGCTGTATCAACTGCCATCGAGTCTTTAGCAAGTGCAGTAGTCACACCAGCTGGGGGTGATGCCGCTCTCACAACCCCACAGCACTGCACACTGGCTATTTGGACCGCAGAAAAGGAGGAAGAGGAGATGTCAGATAATGAGTTTGTAGCAGTTGGTCGTCTCCTTTCCATAGGAGATATGGCTACTACTTATCTGGCATTTACACGTCCAGGGGTACGCCGTGCTTGGCTTAAAAGTGAATTAAACCGTACATTGGGAGATACCTAGTTACATTGTAAATATAGCTACCTTCTCCGTGTAATTCTGGTATAGCTGCGCCACATAGCAGCTGCAATTTTATCTCGCCTTTTGTTGCCCCTCTCGATATCACTTCGTGTTCCCGTAAGAACAATATCATTCCCAGCAATAGCTTCATTTCCATTCTGGGCATCTGAATCTTCAAGTGGCTCGGTGTCATCGTGAGGATCATGGATCATGATAAAATTGTGGATGACACACATCGTGGGAACAGCACGAGACTGCACTTCAATTGGATAATCTGACCCATAACGTAACATCTTGAAACGTCGTTTGGCTATCCCAAAAATGCGCTCAATGATGTTGCGAGCTTGTGAATGACGGAGATTGTATAGTTCTTTCTCAGTAGATGGCCTGTATAAAGAAATGAGACAATGATATTATAAACAAATGGGTAGGAAGTGTACCTATCCCTTGCAATTGCCCACTCTCGCAAGTGGTACCGAACTCCACGATAAGGCACAAGCAGTGCACGGGAGGCTCCAAAGCCTGCATCTCCTAGGTAATATTTTCCTTCCGGGATCTTGAGGTCGTGCTTGCATGCGTCTTCCCAAACTGTTCCATCTGCAGCGCTCCCCTCCCAACCAGAGAGCACATAACAGAACTTGGCATCAAATGTGCAACAAGCAAGGACATTGATGCTCAGACCACCTTTCCGGTTGTGGTACCTTGCTCGTTCTTCTGCAGGGGGACAAACAGTAATATGCGTGCCATCGATGGCACCCAGGCAATCTTTGAGGGAAGGATATAGCTTCGGATTGGATTCTATTTCAAGAGGGACTATATTGGGATCGGGTAACTTGATGTGGGCACCATAGAAAGCCTTCGATGTCAATGCATTCACTATTCTATTAAAAACCCTGTAACCAACTGTTGGTATGCGGTTTACATCAACAAATCTGGAGACGTACTGAGAGATGGTATCACCACTCCTTTGGAACCGTTCTGCAACCTTGCGATTTGAAAGATTTGTAACGAAAATATACAATGTAATTGCTACTTGTTCTTCAAGAGTGACATGCTTGGTATCGGCAGCCTCCGTCTTCTCAGCAAGCACCTTGACAAGTCTTCGAAAGACATGCTTTGCCATTCCCAATTGATCCTTGAAGCGAATGTCATTTCCTTCTAATAATTCATCTAGCCATCCTCGTCCAGTGAGCACCGAATCGTGGTATATACATTTTTGGTAAGCTTTCTGTGCCAGAAATATAGAAGAGGCAGCGGCAGCAAGACCACCGAGTAAGACTGCAACCTTTTTACGGCGATGGTCCTGCTTCTTTTTGACCCTTTTGGCAGCTGAGGGAAGTCGACTCATGCCTATGATGTAGGTGATGTGTCGACTTTAGAGAAACACTACATGCAGTTCACACGTCATGCCGATCCGGCAGTAGCAGCTGTGTCAGCATTTTGCAGCTCTCAGGTTTTAGGCGTTCGGTTTAACTGTGGACTTAAATTCAGGCGGAATCTGGAATCATGACTTAGCAGGGTGCAAATCATGATTTGTGATCGAGGCGTTATTTGGAATCACCGCTGCCGAACGGGCTCTTACTTAAGTACACAAGCTTGGACGAATATAAGTAAGCAAGCAACTTGGATTATGAATTAAGGCAACATAATAGATTGGAGTAACTCATTGGTCAAACCGATAGTTTATTGTCTTGCGGGAACGAACTCAGAACTTAGCTTTGAACAAAACCTTATCAGAAAATAAATTAAGCTATACTTATATATAAACCGTGTTTCCACACCGGCTGTTGTTCTTCTAGCTCTGCATCTGAGTCTGCTATATAATATTGAATTTATGAAAGGCGTACAGCAGTTGACTTTATGATACAGAGGGATAAATGACCGTCTAGGTAGCATGTGGCTGCGGTGCGCTGTACCCTTGCGTTAGCCAGGGCTCTTTCCGCTCCCTTTCAAAAACGGGCGTCTCTCACGTCTATTTGTATGTATGGATGTAGGTCCATATGTACTTCGCGACATTTATAACCGTTCCTTTTAAAAACGCGTTCCGAAGAAAATAAAATAATTAAGTAAATGAATGAGACAACTATTATAGTTTCAGAAATCCTTATTTGAGAGTCGCAATAGAAAATCTTATCATGAGCGCAAGGGTTCTGCCTCCACGAGGCCTCTAGTGAGCGTAGATGTGATGAGTCGCACTCGTATAGGGACCCATGCCGGCATTTTGGGCGAGCTTAAATCCCCCGGCCCTGAGCAAGCGCCCGCTGACTCAGCGCTTCCCAGGCCCCATGAATTCACTGCATGAGCAGAAACACTCCTTAATATTACATGTAGCGCATATTTTGTGGCATTCTCGAGTCATATTATTACCAATAAATTTTTGGAAGGTTTTTGAGCCCATCCTATCCATGGGATGGCTTCTACAGACCCGCCACCATCAGATTAGCTTCCATGTAAATTGCATGACTTTAAAATATAGATCTCATGGGTTTCTGTGTATCAAAGCAAGACATATGCTGTACAGAATAATATTGTTGGCGAAGAGAGCCCTGAAACTTTCCCCAATCCCACAGAAGGTTAATCTTCCCTGGTCACACAAAGGTTGTCTTATTTTCACTTGGTAGTGCTGTAGTAAGCATCTATCAAGGTAAGTATGCTTATTTAACCTGATAATAATACATATAAACCCAAAAATTAAGGGAGTCCCACACCCGGTATACTCCTTATAATCCAACAGTGGCGAGGAAAAATAAAACACAACCGGGGATTTGAACTGCGGACCCCAAAACCACAATTCAATCACGCAAACACTCCATTACACTACAGCCGATACCTTTTTTTGAGTAAACTGATGCAGCCTATCTCAATAGCGGCTGTCCTGCATTTAGACGCCGGGGGATTTAAGCATACCGCGGCATTTTCTCCACCTCTTCCTCCTTCCTATGAATGCATCTCTCGCTTCCTTTCAATCATATTACTTTTTATTTTGACTTCGTATTTCTCTTCTGGAATATGGGCAAGTTATCTCTGTTGAATGTTATATCACAATCTTCGATCTCGGATTTTCACACACAACATCGACTCGGCTCTCTTTTGCTTCATCTTAATGATCGTACGGTTTCATCCCAGGCAAAAACATCCTAGTAGGGTTTGCCTGTAAAATTGCCTTGCCTGTAACTGTTTCTACTATATTGTTGTCTCCAAGATCGAAGCCCGTAGAACAAATTTTCTATCTCGGGAATATAATGCCTAATCTTTCGCTGCCTTTTCGTTGTATTTTATCTCTCATTTCGATGGAACATGTGTGAATCCACATCGCAATCGATCTGCTGAGGCAACTAACAACCTTGCGCTCTCTATCGTTTGAGGTCTGTTTTTCGTATGCTCTTTCCAGAGTTCGGCTTTATCATTTACTTCTGCTCTTGGAATTTCCACGTTCGTCCTACACGTGCAATTCTATGAGTTAATGACGTACAATGGCTGCCAATTTAAAGTGCAGTTAGAATAAAACGCTCGTTCAATCTCCTCTCGTTTGCAAAGTTCTTTCGCTGCATTGACAGTTACGTCTTAATAGTTTTACATCATTCTACCTTAATTCTGAATGCACTATTGCTTTCGTCCGAAGTAATTTCATTGATTTTCACTTGCCATGACACCGTCTACCTCTCTTGTGATCCAAACACTGAATCAACATCCCGCACTGGCATGTTCTTTCTTTTATATCCCTTCGGATACGTATTTTATTCGGCTGGGACAAGTTCTAGAGATATTCGTTCTTGTGGTGCTCCGATATTGATATAAATTGTTCAAGCTACCATACCCGATGGAGTTGCTAGCAATTTAGTAGTTGTTATTATTTCCGCCAGCGAGCCGATTATCTCCATGTCTCCCTTTCAGACTGTCATAATCTCACGGAGCGGTTCTGTCGGGTCCGCTCTCGAAAATATCAACTATTCTTACTTATATTTAATCTGTTCATAATTCATTCAACGCTCCCTCAAATCAAAGCTCGACGCGTTCAATCACTGTTGTCGAGCATAATATTTCCGTGAGACAGTATTGCCTTGTCATCTCATCTCTACGTGTCGGTCGTATTATTCTAACAGTAATATGTATTACTCAGAGACTATCAGGACACAAAAGAGAATACTGTGTCTTGCCGGTTTGAATTTTTTATTTATCATAAGGCAATGATTTCTACACAGAAAGCCTAAGGTGTGCCTTCGATGCACTCTCACACTTTGTTACTGTGTCTACGGAGTGGTTGAGAGTTCCACATTTTAAAGTGGCGATCTCCGAATCTTGCTCCAGGCAAGAGGCATATCGAACGATGGAGCTATGTACGTATCTGCCTATAAATGATTTAATTTCTACCAGTTCAGTTCGCCTATACGGGATGGGTTTATGAACCAATTGCTCCAATATTGTCAGGAATAGTTTTCATTATTTTTGTTCATGTGAAAAACGATATACTTCGGAGGTTTTTGCGGACCGTTTCCTTTGGGATCAACTCTTGCAGATCCTTCCATTCACGATTATACTGGGGACAGATACAGTCTAAATGATCTACAAGGTAATACCCCCTGCTGAAAACGAAGATTCTGACTCCACGAGCACTTTCTCTGCGGCAGATACCTATCGGAACAGACTCATTTAGACTCTATTTGATATTCCATATCTTTAAAAACATCCTTGCAGTCTTCCTGAAGGTAGTGTACTGCCCTAAGACCAGTCGTTTGCCTTCATCGTGAAAATTGTAGAGTGGAGAATATCCCGCCTTCAAAGTCAACTGAAATTCGCATTTAAACTTTCCTCACTCAGTTGGATACAACTCTTATTAGAACCAACCTTATGACGACATGACATTATTGTCGTTTATTTTCTTGTTCTACGGTTAAGTACCTGTCCTGCAGAGTGAGTGAAGGCGTGCTTTTTTTGCTGCGTGTCATTGTTCATGCTCTAAAGATTTTTTTTTTTTCGTTAATAAATAACAGCGGATGGTTATATACGTCTTACCTGAATTCCGATGCAGCAGCTAGCCCTCCAGCGCATTCTTCTGCTGTTACGGACATGTATACTTAAAGTTTCCCACAATATTATAGTATAGTCAGATATTTGATCTACGCTCTGCATTCCACGGAGAAATCAAAGTTTGATAGTACTTCGAGGTGATTCTTAACTTGAATCACTATGAGGATTCCTCTATAGCTGGGGTCATTCGAGCGTAATCCCAATATCTGTCTTAGGCTCCTTTGGTCACACCTACCATTTTCTTTCTACATTCACTAGGAGTATCCTTATTTTTGGCTTGTCCTCGAAATATGTCTTTGCTCAGGAACACATATACTCTGCTCATCTCGTTTGAGCGGAACTGATCCTTGGAAGTTGCGCCGTAATCGCCGTTATACTGGTTCATAACCACTAGGCCGATGATGCGTCCCTTCAACTGAAACCGGTCAATGACCGTATTTTCCGGTGCTTTGATTATCTTACCTTTATCCATCTCTCGTCACGAATCAATGCTGGATGGGTGTAAGTATCTATCCAGTTATACGTCAGTATGATGGTTTAGGCTCTAGAATGAGGAATGACAAAGCGGGAGATGTTTTTAAAATAGCTGATTTAATTACTGCAGCGGTAAGTGTCAGTGGATGGGTGGATGCGGTTAAAATCGCGTGCGTGTACTCACTTATGTCTGCTGATGGATGGCTATGGGCCACGTCCTTCGACAGTTACAGCCGTTAACCCTCCCACGCTCGTGGCTTTCTTCCATGTCGATCTTACAGATGCGTCGTCTGCCCTCGTTTCTGTCATATTGCTCCTCATTTTACTTTCGTCCACATATTACTGAGAGAGACTACTTCGTTTGGATGTCATATTCGAGTATTTGATCTCGAATGTTGAATGAAACTGTAAGTACTAGATACTCTCGTTCTCGGGCCCTCGGATTTCTCTGGTTACTTCATCTTGTATTATCAGACTTCATGCAGGTCCTGTGGCTCCTTTGACTTGTTGTGAGCGAAAGTACCTTGCCAGCGATTGTTCCTAATGATGTTCATATCGCTAAACCCCGTTTAACAAGATCAGTGACACAAAAGTGCAGCATCGGCCCCAGTATGATCGAGTGCAGTGATCCACTGCCGTTTTACGGTCTCGTCTTCCGCTCCACGACATTGAACGCTTGAGCAACTGGCGGATCTTGCCAGACTTTCTGTGATTCAGCGGTTATATGTCCATTGCTCTCTCTCGCTTTCGCTTAGTGTATTATTTATTTCTGGTCCTTTATATCTAAAATTCGCTCCAAATGATCGTCTCTGTCAATGTAAAAATGTTTACAACATGCATTGGGCCTTGAACGTCGGAAGGACTCGCCGTTTTGTCGCAAAAATCGAAAAGCCCAGATTATGCTTAATAATGGATTATTCGGTAGCTATGAATTCCCCCCTTTATTATGTATTCCCATAACCATGGCATCGGGAATGCAATATAATGCATATCAACATACTAGCATTATAATGCATAATAAAGACATTTCTACCTAGCAAGCATCCAGCCTGACATCCCATCCTTTCGCTCACTCTAATATCATACTGAAGGTAGTTGAAACGATGATTTATTGATCTAC
>KN837116.1:627215-663308 GCA_000827215.1 Sphaerobolus stellatus SS14 | reverse complement strand
GCATCAATTACTCTAAGTCCTTATGGACTTCTATGGACACCTATATGCGTGTCCACATAGGTACATATATTATTACATAACATATATAGTTACATTACATAACCTTGTAATATATAAACCTGGGTCGGCGACTAGCGCTCCCCAGTTGAACTTATACCTGTACTTAATTGTAACTGAATACATACACTGTAAACAGTCACTTTCAGGTGTGAGTCACTAAACACAAAGTAAAGACATAGTCTTTACAGACAGTCTTTATTTACATAAAACTGCTACAGTGGAGCACAGTTGTGCTCAGCCTACAACTACTCAGAATAAGAGTAGTAATCCAAACACTGGATCTTCTAACCAGCATAAATCTGGAAATAACACATTCCAGAGCCGTCTGACAACTCAGTTGTTGTCAACAAGGGGGGGAAATGTGAGAGCTAATCCCACATATAGTAGAAACCCAGTAAAACCGGGTAATACTGTAAACCAACCCACCCAAAGCAATCCTATTAAGACTGCTGCGAAAGCAAACAATACTGTTGTATGCTTTAACTGCAACCAACCTGGTCATATTCAACCTAACGATCCATTTCCTGACAAGGATAGGAGAGTTGCAGGAGCAAGAATAGAAGAAGTTATTCTTGAGGAAGATGAAGGTCAAATTGAAGAATTTGACGAGTATGCTCCTCACCCTGAGGAGCAACAAGAGTATGAAGATCAACCTGAAAAGGATGATCAGCAGTATTGTTTCGATGATGAAGAATACGAAACGAGATCCATTGACAATGAAGTTGTACATGTCAATGCAGTCATTAAAGCATCAGGCTATAATGATTGTCGCAGACTCTATGGAATTAGAGTCCAGGAAGCAGAGACTGATCTGAGAGTCTCTGCGGTATTGCAGACAGGAGGAAAAGAACCTGTCAATGACCATCAAGCAAGGAAGAAGGCTCATCCTTTACCTACAAGGGGTAAAGAAAATGAAACTATATCCATGTTTTGGGATATAGCAGGAACAAAGGCCCACTGCCTTTTAGACAGTGGGTGTGAAGGAATCATGATATCAAGTGATTTCGTGAGAGCCAACAAACTTCTAAAGTTTGAATTGGAGAAACCAGTTATTCTGCAATTGGCCTGTGTGGGAAGTAAGTCCGCTGTTCAGTATGGACTTACTGCCAAATACTTCTCGGCAAGGAGAAGTATGATAAGTATTTCGACATCGCTAATGTTGATTACTACGATGTTATTTTAGGAACTCCGTTCTTACGTCAGTTTGAAATCCTATTGAATATCAAGAACATCTGTGTTCAAATGGGTAAATATTAGTTTTCCCAATAGGTTTGGCAGTATAACACCAACCGAAGCAGATGAGGATGAAACTTGTCTGCAAAAGGAAAAGCCTAAGGCAGTTCCTACTCCCACTTCGAAATGAAGCCAGGAGGGTGAGACTAGTAAAATAGCACCAGTAGTCTCACCATCAGTTGTTGCTACCTATGGCAGCAGCAAACAAGGAAGTAGGAGAACTGAACAGCGTATTTATAGTGTTCAGAGTAGAATATCACTTAATGAAAGTGATATTCCTGCATTGAGAGAAGCCTGGCAGAACAGGTATGTGGATTCTTTGGAGATATCCCTTGGGAGTTACCTCCATTTAGGGAGGTAAATCATGAGAGGAAGTTAATTGATCCATCGAAAGTGATTCGATATGGGACTCCTAGGTGTCCTGAATCACTTAAAGAACAATTGATTGATAAAATCAATCATTATGTTACAGCTGGATGGTGGAGACAGATGTCAACACAACAGGCTGTACCCATGCTCTGTCTTCCTAAAAAGACAGGCAAACTGAGAACTGTGTTTGACAAGCGCCTGCAAAATGAAAACACAGTAAAGGATGTAACTCCTTTCCCTGACCAAGACATGATTTGTAATGATGTGGCCAGGTCTCAGGTTAGATCAAAGATTGATCTAACTGAAGTGTATGAACAGATACGTATTGTGGATAGAGATGTAGACAAGTCTGCATTTTCCACAATTCTCGGGACTTATGAAAGTCTTGTTATGCAGATGGGTGACTGTAATGCTCCATCTACATTCCAGTGTTTGATGACTATGATATTCATCAAACATGTAGGTCAATTCATCCATGTTTACTTGGATGATATATTCATGTTCTCAATGTCAATAGAAGAACATGAAGAACACTTAAACCAAGTGTTCTCTTTATTATGTGCAAATCACTTATACCTGAGTAAAACTAAGGTAGATTTGTACACGGAGAGGATGGATTACCTTGGCCATATCATCAATGACCAAGGTATTCATGCTGACACAGATAAGCTGTATCAGCTTCATACCTGGTGCACTCCAAGAAGCTACAATGAAATCCTGTGATTTGTAGGATTATGCAATTATCTGGCATTGTTTTTACCAGATATCTCAGCATATACCAGCCCATTGACTGGTATAAACAGAAATAACTGTCAATTTGAGTGGACTTCATTTCTGGATAAGTGCTTTAAGAGTATAAAGCACATGGTGACCAAGCACCTAATTCTAAAGCGCTTGATTGGAACTCACCACTTGATATATGGGTGGTGATTGATGGCTCCAACTTCAGTGTTGGAGGATACATTGGACAAGGAAAAGAGTGGAATACTTGTCATCCTGCTGGATTTCTATCAAAGAAATTCACTTTGGCACAGCAGAATTATCAGACTCATGAACATGAAGCCCTTGCTGTACTGGAAGCACTTTCCAAATGGCAAGACAAACTATTAGGAAGAAATTCTTCCTAGTAGCCGACAACAAGAGTCTTACATTCTTTAAGACTCAAGAAACCCTCACAGCTCAACAAGCTCGCTGGTGGGATTTCATTAGTAAGTTCGACTATGAACCTATTCATGTTCCAGGTGTCTTAAATATAGTAGCTGACTGTCTGTCTCGCTACTTTAAGAATGATCTTCCAGATGAACTTCATCTGGAATGGGAGTACGTCAATATAGATGTACGACTTGATCCTGACGGAGATAATCTGCCAGCAGACTGGTATGTCGAAATGGCTGCAAACAGAGAAATTAAAGTATCTGCTGCTGCTAGACATACCAATAGACTCAGGGAAAGACCTGAGCCTAGGGAAGAAGAGGCGGATCAATTAGCTTTGCCAGAGGGTGAAAAAATTGATCCTAACAATGAAGACGATGTTCTCGTTTTCAATTCTGGTGCTGACAAAGTCAATTTGCATCAGCACATTGAATGAGATAATTATGTTAATGACAACTTATTATCCAAAGTTGTCGCAGATGCCTCTGCACATAAGCAATTTGCAATGTGAGACAAGCTGTTATTTACCAAGAATCAACTTGGTAGAGATGTTCTCTGCATCCCTGAGGATGCTTTCCAAAGGGGGAGGAGACTGGTCAAAATTATAATTGACCAGGCACATAATATTATAGGACATTTTGGAGCCTATAAAACTGTGAAATATATTCATAGATCATACTGGTGGACCAGTATGGTGAATGACATTGAGTCAGTCTGTCAGTCATGCAGCTCGTGCTGAACAGCCAAGACTGATAATCATAGACCAGTAGGTCTACTGCATAGCCTTCCAATACCTAATGGACCTTGGGTCCCGATAGGTATTAATTTTGTCGGTCCCCTTCCAGAGGACAGAATTAAGGATGAAAAGTATGATTATTTAATGGTAATCATTGATAGATTTTCATCACAAGTACATTTGATCCCAACAAATGTATGGGTTACAGCCAGAGGAGTAGCTTGGTTGTACTTAAAGGAGGTAGTCCGGTTACCTGGACTACCAGAGTCAACCGTAACTGATCGTGACTCTAAATTCACTTCAATATTTTGGAGTGAATTACAGCGATTAATATGTACTAAACTATCAATGTCTACTTCGTTCCATCCTCAAACTGATGGAGCAACAGAACAAGCCAATCACTTGATTGGGCAAATACTGAGAACAGTAGTTGCTAACGATCAGTGGGATTGGGCAGAACATTGCCCAATGGTGGAATAAGCTCTAAATAGTAGTACTAGCGAATCAACAGGATATGCTACTTTTGAGATTATATACGGTTATATGCTGCATATAAGCCTTCCCACTGATTTTAATACCAAATATAAGGGTATTAAACAATTTACTGAACAAGCAAAGTGGAATATAATGGCGACACATGATGCCATTATAGTGAGTCGCATTAAACAAACAGTTAATGCGAATAAGAGATGGAGACCAGGAGAAGAATATTCCCATGGTGACTTGGTATATTTAAGTACCAAGAACCTGAACCTACCCAAGGGTCGGGCTCATAAACTTTTACCAAAGTTTATAGGACCTTATAAAGTCCTGGAAGCTCGAAATGAGAGCTCCAATGTTGTCCTTGAACTCCCTGAGGAGCTTAAGGCCAGAAAGATCCATGCGACCTTTCACAATAGTCTTATTAGGCCGCATATACCTAATAATGATACTCGGTTCCTGAACCAAGAAGCCAAAGTGTTTTATGACTTTGGTAAGGATGTCGAACAGGAATGGTTCATCGAGGAGATCATTATACATGAATGGACCAATGACGGATTACAGTTTAGAGTCGAGTGGACTCTAGGAGATGTCACCTAGGAACCCCTCTCAGGTGTAAAAGAACTGGAAGCTCTAGACTGGTATTTAGAGCTTTGCGGCGTCAAGTGACTGCATGATCTTCCTAGATTAGGAAGCTGATAGGAGAATTCCTCAAAAAAGTGGAATTAATATGCATATATGCAGGTATATGTGCCTATAGGATATGCCGCTATAATAACATGCAGTGTAAATCGCGTACCGTGATCTTATAATAACTATAAGACACTCTAATACCTCAACAATAAGGTATTATCATGCATATATGCACATATATGCACATTTATTACTAGATAAGTAATAATAGAACAACTCGGACTATGAGTCACCAGAGATAATATTAAAACTATAAATAGTCTAATCAGAGGCTACTAAGCACTGATGTGATCAGTGCCAGCTGGCCTGCTACTGGGCGAAGTATAAATATACCTCACGCACATTCCTGGCATCTGACAACTTAACCAGAACCATCACACAGGTAGTGACTCTGTCACTGCCCAACACTGCTTGACTCAGATGAGCCAAGCATCGAGCAGCAACAATGCCGCTGACTTGCTGTTGTGTTTCCACAACCAACAAGCCAAACACGAGGGACCTCACGTAGAAGTAGGGGCTGTACCCGGTGCCTGCTTCATATACCACCCCACTGGGTGTGACCAGTGCTCAGCTTATGTCGAGCACTTACTGGCAGACATGGAACACTGTCTGTCCAAGTTCTCATTCTCCAGGGATGAGACTTTAGGCCGCCTTCAGGAGGCCTGGCCCAAATTGGGCCAATACATCACCGACATTGGTGATGAACGTGATGCTGCCGAAAAGGAGCTCGCAGATGAGAAGTTGAATAATTACCGACTTGAGGAAGAGATCAAGGCTTTGGAGACTCAAATCACAAGTCTCCAAACAAATTCCCAAGTCGGTGACCAATCAATTACAGTCACCTCCCCTACCAACACCTATTCTTCAGAGGTCGGCCCACACCCATTAGCAAGTCCTGAGACACGGACTTACTCTTGTAAGCATCCTCACAAATTAATTGAGGACTCTAGTTTCAGGAATCATGTCCTGCTGTATGCCAAGTGACCAGATTATTGGTCGCTCCATCTGTGGAATAGCCTGAAGGATTGGCATACCAATCCAATGAGCATCCCCAATGCTATTAGGGACGATAGTGATGGCTACTTCCTTGAAGAGGATGTAGACATCGTGGCCTGGATATCCAAAGTTTCTTTGGATATCTCCCACCCCAGTTTCATGCATCAGATGAAAGTGGTATGTATTTGGTGGCTGTCTCAACTTTGAGGCTGTATTCAGTGGATTCCCCTCGAATCTACTGCAGCCTAACCACCAAGCTTCTTGGTGGATAACTGACTGTTCAACACCTTTGCGAGTTGGGTCCCAGATAATAAAGGGATGTCAAGACAAATCACGGGTGCCTACATCTGTGAGACTCCCCAGAGGACCAGACTTTTTAGTGCTGATCCTTAAGCATTGTTCTTTGTCCAAAGAACAAATATATAATAAAATCATACCTTACATGGAAAGGCATGAAGAGAAGCAGCCCTGTAGCACTGCTGGCACTGAACATGCTGCATATATGCAGCTAAATCAGTGCCCCCCTGCCCCACATAAGGGCAAGTGACCCATGACTGCATCACTTCAGTCATGTTTATCAGTTCATGCACCAATGCCGGCTAAAACTGGTGAATCTAATGAGCAGCAGTTGGACACAGACTTGGACTCTTACCACCAAGTGCGTGAACCTATACTTCCATATGAGGAAGAACCACCCAGCGGTGTTCCTGATGTGAAAATGCATGTACCAGTATTAGCTGGTACTAGCGGTACTCTCCCCAATGAGAGTACCATGAATGTAGATTAGGAGTTAGATGATCTATATGAGTGACTGGTAGCTAGTAGCAGTCAGCCGGGGAGGATGTAACTGTTATATACTGTTATATTATTATATAATTAGTGTGGACACCATAAGAGTCCACAACAGCCTGTATTTAGCATGCCAGCGCATTAGGTGCTGGCATATATCTTTTAATTCACACCATTGTACTACCTTACTCAAATATACTCTGAGTTCATATAACAGGTTTATATCTTATGTTCACACCGAGACTAACTGAACTCTTTGTATAATGAGTAAGGTAGTACAGGTGGTGTAAGTAAAAAGATATATGCCGGCACCTAATGCGTCGGCATGCTAAATACAAGTCATTGTGGACACATATGGTGTCCACACTAATTATAGACTACATACTTGATGTAGTGCATATAACTAATATATCTTGTATATTAGTTATTAGATATATTATAATAAATATATATACTGATATAACAGTCTATGTCTGTTACATCCTCCCCAGCTGACTGCTACTAGCAGTCAAGCATAAAGATCCTCTAATTCAGGATCTACATACATGGTACTCTCATTAGGGAGAGTACCACTATTATCAGCCACAGCGGATACATCCATCTCTACATCCGGATTACCACTGGGGGGTGCTTCCTCATAAGGAAGCACCAGCTCGCGCACTTGGTTGTATGAATCCAAGTCAGCATCCAGACATTGCTGGCTGGACTCACCAGTCTTAGCTGGTGTAGGCGGGTGCACTGATATAAGTGAACTTAGAGTCACGATCAGTTACGATTGACTCTGGTAGTCCATGTAACCGGTCTACTTCCTCCAAATACAACCAAGCTACTCCTTTGGCTGTAACTTGCACATATGTTGGAATCAAATGTATTTGTGATGAGAACCTGTCGATGATTACCATTAAGTAATCATATTTCTCATCCTTGGTCTTGTCCTCTGGAAGGGGACCAACAAAATCATTACCTATTGAGACCCAAGGTCCATTAGGTATTGGAAGACTATGTAGTAGACCCACTGGTCTACGATTATCAGTCTTGGCTGTTTGGCATGAGCTGCATGACTGACAGAATGACTCAATGTCATTTGCCATACTGGTCCACCAGTATGCTCTACGAATATATTTCTCAGTTTTATAGGCTCCAAAATGTCCTATAATTTTATGTGCCTGGTCAATTATAATTTTGACCAGTCTCCTCCCCCTTTGGAAAGCATCTTCCGGGATGCAGAGAACATCTCTACCAAGTTGATTCTTGGTAAATAACAGTTTGTCATGCATGGCAAATTGCTTATGTGCAGAGACATCTGCGACAACTTTAGCTAATAAGTTGTCATTAACATAGTTATTTCTAACTAAGTCAATGAAAGAATTATCTCCTTCCATGTGTTGACATAAATTAATTTTGTCGGCACCAGGGTTGAAGATGAGAACATCATCTTCATTGTTAGAATCAATTTGTTCACCCTCTGGCAAAGCTAATTGATCTGCTTCATCTTCCCTTGGCTCAGGTCTTTCCCTGAGTCTATTGGTATGTCTAGTTGCAGCAGATACTCTAATTTCTCTGTTTGCAGCCATTTCAACATACCAGTCAACTGGCAGAGTATCTCCGTCAGGATCAAGCCATACATCAATATTGACATACTCCCATTCCGGGTGAACTTCATCAGGAAGATCATTCTTAAAATAGCGAGACAGGTAGTCTGCTACTATATTTAAGACACCTGGAACATGAATAGGTTCATAGTCGAACCTACTAATGAAATCCCACCAGCAAGCTTGTCAAGCTGTGAGGGTTTCTTGAGTCTTAAAGAATGTAAGACTCTTGTTGTTGGTTACTAGGAAGGATTTCTTCCTAATAGTTTGTCTTGCCATTTGGCAAGCGCTTCCAGTACAGCAAGGGCTTCATGTTCATGAGTCTGATAATTCTGCTGTGCCGAAGTGAATTTCTTTGATAGAAATCCAGTTGTTGCACGGTCATAGAACCTTGCATGAGCAGTCATAACCAACTGCCACTTTGTTCAGCAACAATGTCAGCATGAACCACCTCTGGAGTCCCATCATAATGGATTCCAGGTCCCAGTGTTTGATCTCTCGATCAAACTGCTCTACCTGCCGGTAGAACCATTCTTGGGCTTCATCAGTTAGGCACTGACCCAAGAATTGTAATTGAACTTTACCTGCTCAAGGTTGGAGCAGGTTGTACATTGACATGTATCGAAGTACACTTGCAACCCAGTTCTTGAATTTCTCGAGGTTGCGCTCACCACTGTAAGTGGGAGGGTTCCCTATCTTAACACTGGCCTTAGCCAGAAAGGATTTTTCTGGCTCCTCATATGAGGCATTCTTGAGTGCCTGCCTCACCATCTGCTGAATACCACTATATTCAGATGTCATATCGACTACTGCACCATCTAATTGTGCAGAGATAGACAAGGCTAGAGTGCCTTGTCGTCCAAACGGTGCATCTGCCTCAGGCCGAGGTGTATGCGCCTCATTTATGGGATTTACCCCATAATTCCTGGAGGGGCTTGTTACATCCCTTTCAGTATTCGCACTGAACCTCACTTGTTGTTTAGGCATTAAACCAGCTTCGCAAAGTCACGTGTTCTGGTCTAATTGGAAGCATATAGTACACACTTCCCAAGCAGCCTCTAGAAGCGCCTCTTCAGTTGCTTCCTCGTGTAAAAGGGTATTAACCTTTTCTTCCGCCAGCTTGAGTTGCAGCTCAAGGGCTCTACAGCTACACCTTGTGGGATTATTACTAAGGTCACTCCAGTACTGGGCATTGGCATCCAGTGCTGAAATAGATTGAGAGACAGTGGTAATACTGTCTGCATTCAAATGCAACTTCTCCTTGATAGTTGCAAAGATCGTCTCCTTGATCTCTTCTCTCAAAGCATTCATATCAATGCTTTGTGGATACCTTATTGAACACCAGGAATGTTCAATAGATTCAGGTACACCCTGAATAACGTGCTCAGCTGACAGACTCGGTCTGTCGTGCCTATTAACACTCACCGGCTCGCGCTGAGTGTTAATTGGAGATGCGTCGCGTCTCCTACGTGTGGACTCTTGGGAGTTCATGCGCATGCTCTCAGTCACGCGTATGTCACGTGCATAACGCGTACATGATTGGTCTGTCACACGTGCATCATGTGTGGCATGCGCATACCCTGTATGCGCCTCACGGCCTCGCCTCAGCTGTGAGTCATCACTGTGTTCACCTGCTCAGTAGCCTCCATGGCTTCTGAGACAACAATCTCAGCATTCTCTTTGAGATTGACAAAATCAGCATACTTCCACCGGAGTAAGCTTACTTCACTAGCTGGGATAGTGAAGTCCTCATCTTCAGTATCTCCTGGATCAGGAGAGACTTGCTCAGGCTCACTTGGGGCATCACCAAGATTTTGCCAGGACCCTGAGTCTAGACCTATTCCCCAAGGGGAATAAGAACCCTGAGTGGCTGTGCCTGAAGCAACAGCCACTCCCCTTGGAGAAGCACTGCCCCAATGGGCAGTACCTGACACTCCAGCCAATCGACTGGGGCTTAAACCCTGAGCAGCTGTCTGGGATGGTCCGGCCACTCTAAGGGGCGACTGTTCCCAGCTGGGAACAGTATGCACACCATATGTTTGCACATGTGGTTTGCCTGAATGCTCTGGTGTGAGCATTTCCAGCCTCTGTTGGGGGTCAACAGAGGGTGAAGGAAATTCCCCATGGTGAGTCCTGGGGTGGGCTCACCGTCGTCTACAGCCTGTGCGGACAGTTCCTCTGCCCGTGCTCTCCTAGTAATACCCTGCTTATGACTCATAGTGGTATTATTTATATTATTTGTAGAACTACAAATAATAAAGGCGGTTTTAACATTCTAGCTCAAACCTGTGGTACTTCCATGCACTGGTGCACATTGAATACCAAGTACTACCGTACAACAATAATTTGTTATCCGTTGAATACTGAACTTTCAGGAGAAAGTTTAAAAAGATATAACAGGTTTATATCTTATGTTCACACCGAGACTAACTGAACTCTTTGTATAATGAGTAAGGTAGTACAGGTGGTGTAAGTAAAAAGATATATGCTGGCACCTAATGTGCCAGCATGCTAAATACAAGCCGTTGTGGACACATATGGTGTCCACACTAATTATAGACTACATACTTGATGTAGCGCATATAACTAATATATCTTGTATATTAGTTATTAGATATATTATAATATATATATATATATATACTGATATAACAGTCTATGTCTGTTACAGTTCAGTTAGTCTGTGTGTGATAATAAAACAACTATTATACCACTGCTGCCTAAAAAAAACTGCCTGACACATCTCGCACATCAGAGTGCAAAGTTTATTGCAGATGGCTGTAATGTAGACATACTCCTCGAATCTGCACTGTTTACCGGACTAAATACCAGTAAGCCATAATTCCACTTTTTAAGTCTCCTTATTGACCAATAAATAGTGGTCGCCTGCATTTTGGAACTTACAACCCATAATCTAAGTGTCAGTAATTTGTTACTAACGGTACTTGGTATTGTATTGGGCTTGGTGGTATGTAGTGACCTCCAGATTTGTGATTTCATATGTATAATGTCTTGGTAGGTCAGGTTTAGAACATCCTCTGCATATGAAAGGTACCAGGAAGGCAGGAAACTGTGGGCAGACATTGCTGTGGTGTCAGGAAATTTGGGTCAGTTGGTATGCTGTGTGCTACTATTACGTTAACCTATCCTCCAAAACTCACATCTATGGTAGATCTGGTCACACATACTAGACGGGGTGGCTGTCCTTGGATCAGGAGAGACATGTGAAAAGGACATGGCCCAAAATGAAAAGAAGGAGGTCCTCAGCATCAGGAAAGTTGGCATGGGTGGCTAAATGGCTTTCTAGCTCGTTGACTTGCTATATAGTGCTATGTGGGTCAGACTTGCTACAGCTTGCTAAAAATCACTAGAAAATCTCTCACTTTGCTCTGCCTTCACCTTTTCACACAGACTTATGAAGCGAAGGTTTGAACAAGTCACGTGTGGTTGAGTTGACTGCCTTTGTCTTTCTAAGTGCAACCACCACCACATCACACATACCTTCTCATCCTGCTCAAACTGCTGGGTATGCTATGCACCAGATCTCTTTACAAAATTCAATCTGACATGTTTAAACAGTATGGCTATTATCTGGACTGCTGGAACTGAATCCCTTTGGAAGTGTTTCAAGAAATCTCACTGTGACTCTGGCAGGCAACCTTCTTGGATGTGCACCTTACTCTGGCCTCCATGTTTCTTGTCTCCCATCCTGGCTTATCTATGAAGTATGTTACTACTTCTTTGTCTATTTGGTCTACTGGCAGCTTTCCCTCCATACCTTGCTCGTTATCGTGCAGTGATAGACTTTCAACTCTCATGGAATCTTTTTGGAGGTTGCAGACAGGACGGTGTGTTGACATTGGAATACAGTGAGTTGCATTTATAATTTGACACATTGAGAAGTTCACAGATTTCAAATTGGCAGGTTGGTTGCTTGATCTACATTGTTGCCCTTGCCCAACATTAATTATCACAAGTACTAAACTCGAAGCAATAATCCATATGGTTAGTGTTGCCGCAGTCCAGTCTAGTCCTGCAGGTTTTATAGGACCGGACCGGGACTAAATAGCCCGTGTGGCTTTTGTGTAAAAATGGGGTACATAAAATCAAAATATAATATCTGTAGATACCAAAAACCAATTTTCGAGGAAAAGTGACTACTCCCTCGGTTGTAATTGTTGTGGGAAAATGTGTCGGTCTGGGACCGCGGCAACACTACATATGGTCTCTTACAATATTCCATTTGATGTCTGCATGTAGTTATAGTGATTATTTGTAATGTTTCTTGTATTAGCTTCAGTGTATGTATTGTAAAATTTATATTGAATTCCATCTAATCGAAAAACAGGCATGACTACAGGGAGCAAGGGCACTAGAGGCCGCTAGATAGTTCAGTGTCAAACTATGTAGCTAATTGACTGACGAACCAAATACATCAGCAAGGCTGTGGCTAAGCCTGCTATATAATGGTGGATTCACTAAAAGGGCTAAAGGGCTAAGACTGCTATATAGGCCACATATTACTAGGCAGCCCATGCGGATGTAATACTAATTATTGAAAGTCATTCTGGTTCAGACCTCCTCTCTGTAGATAAAGGGGGGGAATCCTGGTGGGTATCTTTTGATTTATATTTTTACATGCAGATATTATATATTGTCCCTCTGTAACATCACAAAACTTGGTAAAAACTGGCGCCTAATGGCTCAGTAACGAATCTTGGTTATTCCTCTAGAATCACACAGGGATATCTTAACTTTTTTTTTTTTTGAGAACCTGGTTTACATGACCTATAATCCTCTCATGACAAACACCTGGGGCCATCTATACAGTCTGTGTTGAGATATTGCCCATGAAAATTTTGCTTGGGAAATGTACATAAACTAGGATTCCTAGCATAGTGGTCTATAGCTGATTATAGTTTATGTACATTTCCCTAGCAAAATTTGCATGGACATTATCTCAACACAGACTGTACAGGTGGCCCCAGTTATTTGTCATGAGTAACAGATCATATGAGCCAGGTTCTCAAAAAAAAATAGGATATCCCTGTGTCGTTCCATAGGAATAACCAAAATTCATTACCGAGCCATTAGGCGCCGGTTTTTACCAAGTTTCCTGATGAAGGACAGCTGACTTGACATAACTGCTAATGCCTTTGATTATTTTCTGCATGCCTGCCTTCTCTAATTTCAGGCATTATATTATTCAATGAAATCTCTTGTGTAACGGAGATTGGAGCTGATAGTAACAAATCTCGTGGCTTGCAATAGCGTGAAAATTGATTGTGTGTTTGTCCCTATCGTGTTCGTCCATCGCTTCGACATACATCGCGGCTGCCAGTTCTCTGCTATTGTTGTAGGCCTCCGCCATCAGGTCTAATTCATTCAAAAAGATCAGCCATCACCCGGCCATACTCTACATACAGGGACAATGCGTACTCAATTCCATATTACATTTGCCAGAAATTTGGAAGTTGAATATGATATTGAAAGGCGTATACAGGTGGGTATCTTTTTATTTATGTATTGTTCGGTTTATTTAGCAATATTATCCTCATTGTGGGAGAGCTACTCTCCTCTTCTTGACCTACAATAGGCTTTAGAGACTGAGGAAGATGCACTCGTACGCGCATAGCTCGTGGTCCCCTCCCATTGGTTCAGCGACAGCGAATTAGCTAGTGCGATGCCGGCCGGCACGAGTGCTGCGCTGGCATTTTTGCTTCCGACCACGCTTGCATCCACGTTTATCCCCACTTATAGCATGTAGAACTCGGCGACGGAATCGATCAGCAATCAGTGCCTTCATTACAGCATGCTAAAATGTAGATTTGCTAATGGGGATGTCTGTAAGGTGTGTACAACGTGTGCACTATTGACGGTCGATTCATCCTGCTTGTGAGTTTGATAGTTTCTCTATATCTCGTCTCACTTCATTGTTATATAGCCACGTTTAGAGTTCATAATATCCGATTTTCCCCCTAAATAGTATCTGATTGAGCTTGCTGGGATTGAAACTTAGGATTATATGACCTGTAACAACGTTCCTACCAACTCTTTCTGGACTTTTGGTATTTACGGAACTAGTTTCAGCCAGATATTCCTGTGCACTGTGTCATATAATTCTTTGGGAAATTTTAACAAACACGGTCAATTCATATCAATCCATACAACCAAAGAGCACTATCACTGTCTAGTACCTCGCCACCGATTTCACGGACAGGTATAATATTCGAATTGAATGCTAACCCAAGACCAATTTGTCCTCAATATCTGTAAGTCCAAGCGTAATCGGTGGCCATAAAACTCTGCATTGCTGTTCAAACATGGTTACTCATGTGTTTCCCCTTCTTATTAAACTTATTTGAAAAAAAAAAAAAAAGATTCCTATTTTGTTTTTGGACTTATTATACTACACAATCCCACACGTATGCCGAGGTGGAATTATTACCATTGGCGAAATGATCTATGACTTCTGCTGCACTGGTACTTTCCCGAATAATCGAAGGACGAATCAGTGGCGATATATTACAAAGTTCCTCTCCCCTTCATGCTCATTTCCTAATCTATTGACAAGGCATTTCCTATTGCCTTTCTTTCTGCCCCCATGAACACACGGTTCACGAATCTCCACCCATCACTGGAAATTTACAACCTCTTAGGTCGTAATCGAACTACTGAAGCTGTCCGATTCTGCACTGGTTCTCTATGCCGGCAGAGGACAGCCTTACGCACATCCCGGATTCATTTAACTCTTCCGAGATCCCTTTCTTAATCCTTGGGAGACGATCTCGAAGTTATAACACGCGGTGGCAGTGTAGCGGAGAATTTGCGGACTGCGTCTATGGTGTGAATTTTGAAAGTGTTCACATCGCCCAGCGATTTTCCTAAACTACATTATCTAAAATATAATTTCATAATTTAACTTTGCCTCTACCACATCACATGTAATCCAATTCGTCACAGCTGTTGTTGGATGACTTCAGCTTTGTGTAGAGCTAAGCTGTGTTTCAATGGACCCTTTTGTTCCCAGCTACCATGCTGCCTCGGCAAAATCCTCTAGGATGATTGAGTGGATTCATAGCATTATAAAAGCAAGGAACACACTCTAAGAACCTGTTTGATGTTGTCGAGTTTCTCGCATGACACTTTCGGTCTTCATCCCCAAGACTTCTGAAGTTACTTGCATCAGTAAACTTGGTTTGACGTCCCAGCGGATTCTGTGTGATTAGGGAACAGTACCTATTCCTTTGGAGCGTTTTATATGTTTTAGACACTGCGGGCAGCTCTGGGTCGGCTCGGACATGCAGGAACACTGCACCCGGTTTACTGATGTGTAAAACAATATTTACTGGGAGTATCTAAACCAGTATAGCAGTTTCTCATCCTGCATTCAGAGCGGCACATCAGTATAATAGTCATGTGGGTAAAGTCCAATTACATCTCTTTATACAGCCAAATGACTATTGTCTGAAGTGTCTTAATTAGCAGGCCACTGATGTTTGGAAGCAGTGTATAACTAGTTTTCATTTGACTTTCAGTATTCTATGCTGCCAGCAGTCTTTCTCTGGCATTTGCTTTTTATGTATATCAGGAAATTATTTTACAAATATTATTTCTTACTGGTTCTTTTCACACACTGTATAATATCCAGATTGTGTTGGTAATGGGATGCTCATAGGAAATGGGCGGGAAAACTGGCAATTCGTTCGATGGTGAAGATATTGAACGGTAAAATATCGCACGTAGATACCCGTCATCAACAGTTTGATTTGTGAAATCCAGTGAAACTTTACAACCTTCCTCAGCTGCCAGTTCGTTCAATGTTCCGGGCATAAAGAAGCTCCTGAAGGATCCTCCTTCGAGAAGATTTCTAAGGGCATAAATAGTGGGGGGTGAGGCCGAACTTCTGATGACTGTCAGTAAATCAGACATTTCGGCAAGATCAGGCTGGGGAATATGCGAAACTCCCAAATTAATTTCGCAGAATCCGAAAGAAGTGCAGTTGTGAATCATCTGCAGAAAGTAGCTCGAGTTACTTAGAGTCGAAAGCGAGACCCTTTGATGAAGATATCCTTCATTAAGGCCATTTATATACCCCAGCCTCCGTTGAGAAATGGAGTTTGGGGACGAATGGCGTTACATGTAAAGTAACTCGGCTATCACTTAGGGGTCCTGTGGTAGACAGAGCGCGCACGTTAATACATCTAAATCCGTGCCGATTATAGGAAGCGCTGGAGTGTACAGAAGGGAGCTTAAAGAGCTCAAAATTCAGTGAAACATGCCAACGAAACGATGGCGTAGTGATGTCGAGGTGCGAAAATGCTTTCACAGGCGTTGAATTGGATAGATGTCGCTTCCATTTACGTGAATAAAGATTCTTTAGACCATATCCCACGTTCGTCGTGTTCTGTGAGGATCGGGTCTGAGTGCGCGATTTAGCGATCAGAAGGGGGTGACTACGGCAGGATAACGCCATTGTACCGTAATTCATCATCATGCTGTCACCAAGAGACTTCTGCGCTTAGAGAAAGTAATCAAAAGGCGGCAAGATGCGTGCTCGAAGGTTGGGGTAACTTCCTTTACTTTTCCTCCATGGCCTCTTTGTCGTATGACTCAAACTCTTCCCATACTCAACACGACGACCGTGGACCAAGGTTTGAAGAATCCTCATCTCAGAAAATGGAAGCGACATCCATCCAGTCCAACACTTCTTACAGCATTTTCTCACCTCGACAACGCTACACCATCGTTTCGTTGGCATGTTTCACTGGGTTTTTGAGCCCTTTGAGCTCTCTTCTGTACACTCCAGCGCTTCCTACAATCGCTGCGGATTTAGGAGTATCAATTACAAAGGTTAACCTAACTGTCACCACGTATCTTATTTTTCAAGGAATCACGCCATCCTTGTGGGGAACTCTTGGTGATATGTACGGTCGTCGCATACTCTACATTATTACCTCAACTATTTCTGCGGGTGCTTGTGTTGGTCTCAGCCTCACAAATTCATACGCAGCTGTCCTAATATTACGGGCCTTACAAGCCACTGGAACTGCGTCCACGGCAGCCTTGGGAGCAGGATTAATACGCGACTTGATTCCGCCTAAGGATCATGGCGGAGTCTTGGGGATATACAGCGCCGGGATCGGTGCTGGAACTGCTTTTGGACCATTTCTCGGAGGAATTCTCGCTCAGTATATTGGATGGCATGGGATCTTCTACTTCCTCCTTGGTTTGTCCCTGGCTATTTCAATCACTGTGGCCCTCCTTCTTCCGGAGACTTTGCATTCTATTGTGGGAAATGGAAGTATTTCAGCGCCTCGATACCTACTACCGCCAATTCGTTGGCTTTGTCCCAAGACCGACGCTGCACCACTTCAACGCAATATACACTCATCCAGAGTTGTATTTGCCTTCGTTGAAACCCTGCGCCTCCTCACCTATGTCGAAGTTCTCTGTTGTGTTGTTTTCACAGGCATCTGCTATGCTGTTTGGCAGAACAGCATGGTAGAGACATCAACAATATACGCAGAGCAGTACCACTTGACTCAGTTACAAATTGGCCTGACGTATATTTCCAACGGGATGGGAGCTCTTATTGGGAACATCATTACAGGCAGGGTTTTGAATGCCGAGTATGAGCGACAGCTTCGCAGAGAAACAACTTCTAGTAGTTCACCAAACGCACCAGTCGAACAGATTGAGAAGGCTCGGCTACTCTCAATGAGTGTTATTGCACCCGCATTCATCTCAGCCATTATTGCCTTTGGATGGATCATCCAATCCAAGACTCATATTGCAGTTTCTATTACGGCCAGCTTCTTCATCGGCTGTTTTGATAGTGGAATTTTAACCAGCTTCAGTGAGCTTTCCTAGTAGCCAGAATTTGATTTTTTGCTTACATCACCCCTTTAGCGACATTGATGGTGGACATGTTCGAAGAGAAAGCATCCGCCTCCACCGCAATCATTAATCTCGTCAGGTGTCTTCTTGGAGCTGCGGCCACTTCAACAATTGCTCCCATGATCGGGGTTTTAAATGTCGGGTGGTCATTTACAACACTTGGGTTGATTTGTGTGGCGTCTCTTCCAATGGTATGGGCTCAATATCGGTACGGCTTTAACTGGAGGAAGAGACGGCAAGAGAAGCGGGAGAAAACATAATTACGGTGTTGGATTTCTCATTTTAAAGGATTAGTACTCGTGAAATGCTTTATATGCGAGTTATGTCTTATAGATTTATGTCTGATTCTAAATAAAAGCAGCGGATCTCATTGTAAGTATTCTTAGCGGACTGTTAGATGATTTAATGGCCAATACAATAGCCGATATCGGGAGTCTTCTTTCCAGAAACTTAATAAAACCGAAATAGCATGGAAAATTCCTGTGATTCCATTAAGATGACGATGCCGCAACGGGAGCTCTCCCAACACGCTCCTCTTCTTCTAAACACACCACCACTGAAGAGCTATAAATGAATTAACCCAATGGAAGCAAGCCGAGACTAAATATAGTATAGTAATAACAAACACAAGCTTCGTTCCGAGATCTGGAGTCAGTGGCGGTGCTGAGATGACGAGTGTGTGGTACCAATCGACTATATTCAGTCTCGGCTTGCTCCGCGGTGCAGCGCCGGCGTCAAGCCGCACCGAAACCGTGATACACCGCGCCAATCAACAATGGAACCACACCGAACCGAAATTATGGCTTGGTGCGGTTCGAACGCCGGCTTCACGCTGAAACGCCGTTGGGGCCAGTCAAAAATACCAACCTCCGCTGTAGTATACCAGAGACAAGCAAAATTGGGGCAGAATTGTGCAAAACTACTACAAGTGTATATTTAATGAATTTCAAGTCTTTATAATCATATTCAAGTTGAAATGCTGTCAGAAGCGTTCGGAAAGGTATATGTTATTGTGTGTGGGTTATTTCTGGCTCACGTAGGCGTTGGTACTTCTTCACCCGCTGCAGCTGCTATAACGGCGAGATTTAGAAGTATTTATTTGTAATTTGGTTCTGAACAACTTCAGTAAATTAATAAGGGGTATCAACATACCTCAAAATTGATAATTCTTCAGTGGAGGAGGAGAACATCTGGAATACTACCAATTGAGGTAAACCCACGGTGTTTCGGCGTCGAAGCCGCGCAACGCCGAGAACCAACGGCACCGTTCCTAATGGCCCGGCGTGGGCCGGTGTAAATATAGCGTGGTGCTCGGTTTAGCCGACGCCGCGCCGAAACCGCGGCAACACTAGTGGTGACAGTTAGGTTAACCTTTGTAATTGATACTCTTAAATCCGCAGCGATTGTAGGAAGTGCTGGAGTGTACAGAAGAGAGCTCAAAGGGCTCAAAAATTCAGTGAAACATGCCAACGAAACGATGGTGTAGCGTTGTCGAGGTGAGAAAATGCTGTAAGAAGTGTTGGACTGGATGCATGTCACTTCCATTTTCTAAGATGAGAATTCTTTAGACCTTGATCCAAGGTCGTCGTGTTGAGTATGGGAAGAGTTTGAGTCATGCGGCAAAGAGGCCATGGAGGAAAAGTAAAGAAAGTTGCCCCAACCTTCGAGCACGCGCCTTGCCCCCTTTTGATTACTTTCTCAAGGCGCAGACATCAGATGATCCTATTACGTGCGACTCTGTAATTATATTGCATGCGGGTTTTCCACCCCACCACATGATAATCTGATCCCGGCACATCGGAATTCGATCCGCCCGACTACCGGTCCCACCACATGGTATGTCCACCGCACTTTTCAATTTCTCACCTTTTATAGCTGGGATTGTGATTAGTAATAACTCAAATTAAAGGTAACAGCGCAAATACAGTTAAAATTTTATCGCAAAGGTTGGATACTCACCTGGAAGAAATACAAATAAATATTTGTAGCTAGGTAGCTGGGATATCTCCTGACAGCTTCCTAGACTTCCTTGGGCACGTTAAACACACTATAAAAACTATATATTAATTATATATATTTACTAGCGCATTCGATTGATAGTTAGATTGTGCCATCCATACTCATGTCGCAAAAATCTAAAACGCCTGGTGAACCCTATCAGGATTTCAAAAGAATGATCAGGCAGTGTCAGGCCTCGTCATGAATTGATCAGACATTAACCAGGCATTGACCAGGCTCTGACCATAATCTATCAGGCCTGTTAGGAGCTTTGAATTTCTGATATGCTTCATCAGGCATTTTAGATTTTTGCGACACAAGCATTATTTATTTAGGACCGGTGCAATGGTTACTAGGGAGTTGTGACTCATTTAAACCCCGTGTCACACCGCGCCTCATACCACCACGAATTTTTGGGTGGATTTCAACCCTAGTTGAATGAAATAAAATGGCGAGAAAATTTGCTTTAAATATTAATCATTGATTCAGTTTTTCTGAATGGCAATCCTTCAGTTTAAGGCAGTAAGAGCAGCCAAGACCTTCTAGGGTTCTAAGCATTGTCTTTATGACTTGTGAACTGAGGCAGGACAATATTCAGATCAAAAAATAATCTTCTCACACTGTAATAAGTATATACATTTATTTAAATGGCTACTGATCTATTTGTGCGATGTAGAGCTTGAGAGATAGAAAGATGGTGTGAGAATCCCCAAAGATGCAAGTTGGAATTAGTTGCAGTCATGCAATCAAAGTTCCCTGTGCATGTGATAGCCCTTTGTTGCCGACTAATTAGAGAGTATTTGAAAATGGATTATGGCGGCTAAGTTCGGGTAAGCTTCACCATTAATAACGAGTGGCGAAGCGATGGAGATTCTACTTGCGAATTCTCCCTATTTTTGATGGTTTAATGATAGAAGGTGCAAAAGTCTCTTGGTAACAGCATGATGGTGAATTGCGGTACAATGGCGTTATCCTACTATAGTCACCCCTTCTGACCACTAAATCGTGCACTCAGACGCGATCCTCACAGAAAACGACGAACGTTGGCTATGGTCTAAAGAATCTTTATCCACGTAAATGGAAGCGAGATCTATCCAATCCAACACTTGTTACAGCATTTTTGCACCTCGACATCACTACGCCATCGTTTCGTTGGCATGTTTCACTGAATTTTGAGCTCTTTAAGCTCCCTTCTGTACATTCCAGCGCTTCCTACAATCGGCGCGGATTTAGACGTATCAACGTGCGCGCTCTGCATCAGTAAACTCGGTTTGATGTCCCGGCCGATCCTGAGTGATTCGGGAACACTGTCTATTCATTTGGGGCGTTTCAGACGCCCTGGACAGCGCTGGATCGGCTCGGACACGCGGGAACACTGCACCCACTTTACTGATGTGTCCACTACAGAAGCCCTAAAGATCTGACAGCCGAGTTGCTTTACATATGGCGCCATTCGCCCCCGAACTCCATTGCTTAAAGGAGGCTTGGGTATATAAACGGTCTCAATGAAGGATATCCTCACCAAAGAGTCTCGCTTTCGACTCTAAAGTAACTCGAGCTACTTTCTGCAGATGATTCACAACTCCACTTCTTTCGGATTTCCTCCGGATTTCTCACCTCAAATAAAGTCTCCTCTCTATGAAGATTTTCAGCTCCCCATTGCTGATAAATCTGTCACAGACGCATTGCGCGAACGTGGCCTGATTTCATCTGAAATACCCGTCGAAGCAGTTCTGTTGTGCGCACTATGCACAGCAATCTACAGAACGCATGGTCAAACGGATGGAACGATTTTATTTATTGGCCCAGATAAGTCGGCTAGCTCACGGAGAACTTTGGGTATTAGTCTGGAGCCAGCACGCACTGTGTACGTCTTCATGACTCACACCGATGCCTTTATAACCTGATTGATTTTGTTTATCATAGGATCGAATCTATCTACGTGATATCCAAGCTTCTGAAGCTCAACGATGCCACGCACGGCATACCAGACCCATTCACTGTGTCGGTGGAGCCCAAACTCAACACTCTTTTCCATTTCATGGATGGGGCGTCATCCGAGGATGATCCTGCCGCACTCTGCAGTTCGAAGTGGATATTCTCATATACTCCTAACCGGAGATCTTTGCATCTCTTTGTCAAGTTCACTCCAAATGTATACTCGCAGCAATCGATTGGAATGTTTGGTCGGTTGGTTGAACGCACCCTCAAGGCCTTTTCCTCTTCTCCGGACTCGTCATTGGCTACGCTTCTGATGACATCTTGCGAAGATATTCCTGCGATCAAAACCTGGGACAATATTTCGAGGCCGCTATTGCCTTTTAAATCTATAGGCACGCTCATCACTTCGGTTTCTTCTCGTTTACCCAACAATATTGCTGTTATCCATGGAGATGGAAGTTTTACACTTACCTACTCGGACATGGAGAAATGGTCAGATGCTCTTGCCTTCTGGCTCTTGTCGAAGAATTATGGTGGCGCTGAGGAGACCGTTGTTGGGATATGGCAAAGCCGCACTGCCTTCCTTGTGATTTCGTACCTTGCCTGTATAAAATCAGGCTGTGCTTACATGGTACGCTACAGTTCATTGTTCAAAAAAAAAAAAAACACTGTCTAATGCATACTATAATAATCCGGTTTAATATCAGCCTCTAGATATGACTCTACCAGCTGAACGATTAAAACAAATGGTTAAAGTCTCGTCCTGTCCTGTCGTTCTCGGATATGCCTCTCTTTTCACCTTCCCCTGCAGCGATATCGTGGATTTTATTGATTTGGATTCTCCGGATATGCGGCTCCTCCTGCGTAATGGGAACTGGAACCAAGCCACTTTACTCCCAGACATATCTCATGACAGATTGGCTTATGTCATTTTTACATCTGGCTCGACTGGTGTTCCAAAGGCGATAGCTATTCAACACGGATCTCTCGTCGACTTCCTGAATTGGAGATTTTTGCAGATCCAAGAAGGCGATCGTGTTGCATTTATGATTGGTATCGCTTTCGACGTCTCGAGTGGAGAGATATGGTACTCTCTCTCGCGAGGAGCAACACTCGTGTGTCATATGCAGTCTGCAACCGAGAAGTATGATGTCCTTGGGCTGTGTGACGTCTTAATTCGAGAAAGGGTCGTGGCAATGATGCCACCTTTCGGAATTCTCAAAACACTCGTGGAGGCAGAGTTATTCACGCAGCCGTTATCCTATCTACGTTTCATTGCAATGAGTGGAGAGCCAGTGTCGCCGGATATCATACGAGCAATCCAGGCTACTCAGCCTCATATTCGGCTGGTTAATTGCTATGGGCCAAGCGAAGCCACAGTGTATTCCACTACTTTTGACATTCCTGCCGATTATCACCGCACCAACATCCCAATTGGAAGGCCACGCCCCAATATAGAATCGTATGTGGTGGACGAAAATCTTAATCTAGTTCCCCCAGGTGTTTGCGGCGAACTTCTTTTGATAGGAGAATGCCTTGCTCGAGGTTATCTCAATCGTCCCGATCTTACTAAGGAAAAATTCATTTTCCTTCCAGCGGATCACTCTCTGCATTCAACGAGAGCTTACCTATCCGGAGATATTGTTCGATTGAATGCGTATGGCGAGCTCGAATTCATCTGTAGGAAGGATGATAGCCAGGTCAAGATTCGTGGACACCGCCTGGAATTAAGAGAAATTGAAGAAGTTATGAAGAGATGTTCCGGTGTCCGTTCGGCTCTGGTTGTTCTAGAAAGACTAGAAGAACAGGACTCGAGGCTTATAGGCTACTTTACAGGTACTACAGGCTCTAGTGAGATTGCGCTACATCTTCACCGGAATCTCCCTTCATATATGGTCCCATTCGTTCTCGTTAATCTTCCCGAAATACCACTCGGAATCACTGGGAAAATTGACAAAAGATTATTGTCTGATCCTTCCTTCATTCAGAAACATATACACTCATCGGACACTGACGACGATACTCTTCTTGACAATTCACAGATGAAAATGAGAAAGCTTTTCTCCGGTGCACTCGGTATTCCAGAGAATACATTGTCCATATCAGCGAACCTCTTCGAGCTAGGCGGACATTCCCTCACTGCTATGCGTATTCTGATCAAGATTCAGAAGGAGTTTAACGTCAAATTACAATTTGGCAACTTCATGAAGAATCCCTCCGTACTCGGTATTACGGAGCTCGTCACTGCAAGTCAACAGGGCTCAAATATGCCCAACAGAATTGAATGTATCAACTCAAAATCTCTCTCTCTGCCCGCCTCTGACGCTCAAGCAAGACTATGGGTAGAAGAACAAATGCATCCAGGCTTGACTCGGTACAATACAATTTTTCAGCAACGCCTCACGGGACCACTGCAGATAGATGCATTGCATAAGGCGCTTTTGTACCTAGTCCATCGCCACGAGCCCCTCCGGACGACGTTCAACCTTGTGGACGGTGTGCTGATTCAAAGTATTAATGCACCGGAACCGACAATGATCAAGACTCTTTCCTTTGAAGGTAAGCGATAAACCGGCGATCTATGCAATTACTAAGCCTTTCTGTTAAGGTATATCAGAGAACGCAGAGATTCAAGCTCAAGAAGTTCTATCCGTAGAGGCTTCAACAACTTTTGACCTCGCCATTGGTTTACCTTCTCGATTTCTCATCGTCAAAGTTTCAGAGGAACTACACTATCTCTCAATTGTCCTTCATCATATCTGCACCGACGGATGGTCCATGGGAATTATAGATAAAGAACTTTCGATCGCCTATAACTCCTATTTGGACGGGCAAGATCCGCGGCTTCGACCGCTCCCACTCCGTTACAGGGACTACTCTATGTGGGCGAAAACAAGGCAGAATGAGACCGAAATTGAAGATCAGCTGCAATACTGGGCCAGACAGCTTAAAGGAGCCGCTCCATTAGAACTCCCGCTAGATTTTATTCAACCCGAAGAACTTAGCTGTCATTGGGATGAAGTAGCCTTCAATATCTCAGCTTCCTGCATCGAGACCGTCTATAAACTCGCCTCAAATCATATTACCTCTTTATTCTCAGTTCTTCTGGCCGCATTTCGCGCCACTCTGTATCGGATGACTGGGGCCGAAGACGGAAATCTAGCTACTGTAAATGCCAACCGTACACAGCCGGGCCTCGAAGAGATAGTTGGCTTTTTTGTCAATACTCAAGCTATCCGGCTCATGATTGATGAAGAAACCAGCTTTAACGATCTTATTCTTCAATCCAAGTCGGTACTGGGAGACGCGGTGGACAATGCAGATGCTCCTTTTGATAGAGTCGTCTCTCAGCTGTCTCCTAAGCGAGACATTTCTCGAAACTCCTTAGCCCGGATTCGTGCGTGACTCGGTTATTTATATCCTACATTTGTGTTCTAATTGGATGGCTATAGTATTTGTACTACAAGATTTTTCCGGAGTAGTAGACGGTGATGACATGCCACAAATGCGCGGAGTCGAAGTGGAAGAAATTCGTCGGCCATCCACTCGTCTGGATATTTCCGTTCATTTATTCCGAAAGGGAGCTTCGATCCGAGGACACGCAATGTATCAGGCTGATCTTTTCAGTCGACAAACAATTCAAACCCTTGTGAACATATACCTACGAATCCTGGATGAAGCATCTCGAAACGCCGCCTGTCCCTTGAGCCTATTACCATTGGCAACTGAGGATGATCTACAAAAGTTTACAAAATGGAACGACACTTCCAGTCCACTTAACAAGGAACTGGCGATTCACCAGCGTTTCCGTGAAGTTGTGCTTTTACATGGCCCCGACCTTGCAATTGTCGACAACTGCATTTCTCTTACTTATTCAGAGCTTGATACGCGGTCTGACCGTTTGGCTTCATGGTTGATAAACCTGAATGTTCCCCTTCAAAGTGTTGTTGGTATTGTAAGTCATCCGCATTTTCTACGACTATAATATTCTAATCCATTCTAGTGGATGAGACGATCGACGTTGCTAGTGACGGCCTACCTTGCTTGCCTCAAGGCTGGACTGGCCTATATGCCCCTAGATAGGTCTCTACCCAACGGCCGACTTTCACAAATGATCTACACCTCGGAATGTAAACTGGTTTTATCCTTTGGGAGCTTTCCACTTCGGAACCAAGTCCCCTTTATTGATCTTTCTCTCGACCATAATTTACTTTGCACCTCCGCGGATATCATCTTTCCGAAAATCTCTCCACGTGCTCTAAGTAATATTATTTTCACGAGCGGCTCTACCGGCGTTCCTAAAGGCGTCATGGTTGAACATCTTGGGATGCTGAATTTATGCTCTCCGGAAATCTCCGCTTGGCCAGATAAATCTCGGAATGCATTAACATCTGGCATTGGTTTCGACCCGTCAGGCTTTCAAATCTTCGCCACTCTGCTTAGCGGCTCCGAGCTTCACATTCTCCGTGACGATGGCATTTTTGATACGGATGAATTCCAAAGTTTTCTCATAAAGTCCCGTGAGTCATGTTAATAGTCTATATTTAATGCGTGCTGAGGCGACATCGAGCTAGGCGTTCAGAAATGTTATTTGACACCATCGGTGCTGGCGGCCCTTTTAAAAGATGGTAGCAAATGGCTTGAAAAGACCCAATTGAACTCTATTATGCTAGGAGGCGAGAGGCTCGAACCGGCGCAGATTGCGGAATGTTACACTCGGCTGCCGGGACTCACTGTTTGGTCATCTTATGGGCCAGCCGAGGCATCCGTACGCAGTGCATTCTATGTCCTCCCTCCAAATGATTTCCTCAAACATTCCCGAATTCCCCTTGGAAGGGCCCTCCCGAATACAAAGATTCATGTTGTCGATAAGAATCTGCAACTTGTTCCTCCCGGCGTTATCGGCGAAATTGTCGTTAGTGGTATTCATATCACGCGAGGCTATATCAGCCAGCCAACGCTCACCGACGCACGATTTTTGCGCTTTCCCAAAGGGCATTCCATGTATCCGAGAATATATCGCACCGGTGACCTTGGGTACTGGACTACAGATGGCCTTCTTCAATACGTTGGTCGTGTTGATGCTCAACTCAAGATACGAGGTCAAAGAATCGAGGCAGGAGAGATTGAATCACTCATCAACCGTCACCCATCTGTTCAAGCAAGCGCTGTTGTTGTCCCGAAGATAGAAGCTGCACACCAACTCGTAGCCTATATTCAGTTAGCTAATCAAGGATTATGCGAAGAGGGTGTGCTTAAGCTCTGGGACTCTCACTACAACGCAGAGGACCAATTTAACGTCTTGGTAGACACACACGCCGGTCATGACTTTGCTCGCTGGTTCAGTATGTTTGACGGGGAGCGTATTCCGTTTGATCAAATGGAAGAATGGCTCCAGGACACCCTTCATCAAATAGCCCCTGCTCCGCAGGACAGAGTGCTGGAGGTTGGCGTTGGCACTGGAATGATCGCTTTGGGGATAATTGACCAGGTCACTTCATACATGGGAACAGATATTTCTTCACCGTCTCTTGCATTTCTTCAGAAGCAAGTCGAAGCCCGCGGCTTGGTGTCGAAGCTCTCCGTGAAGAGAGCCGCTGCACATGAACTGGAAGACGTGTCCAATTCCATGATTTCTCTGGTGGTCATAAACTCCGTTATCCAATATTTTCCCAGCGTAGAATATCTAACACATGTTTTAGAGCAGCTCCTCAATCTTCTTGAAGGGGGTGGGCGGATTTTCTTGGGCGACCTCCGTAGTTACTCGCTGATAACCCTTCATGACCTGGAGCGTGCACTAGGTTCACTCGAGCAGGAAGACACTACCGACGACGTCCAGACCACTATCAACGCATATGCAGAGTATCAAGCGGAATTTCTTGTGGACCCATCCTTTTTCTTCGCATTTCAGCGAAAACACAATTCAATTACCTACGTTGAAGTCAGGCCAAAAGCTATGAAGACTAGAAATGAACTGAGCCGCTACCGCTATTCGGTTGTTCTTCACATCAACTCCAAGCAGCGTACCCTGAACGTCGCCAGATGGATCAATTATTCAAAGGAGAAGCTGTCCCCTGATGCATTACGCTCTCTGTTGCGTTCAAGCTGCGAAACTAATTTGGGAGTTTCGCATATTCCCCAGCCTGATCTTACCGAAATGTCTGATTTACTGACAGTCATCAGAAGTTCGGCCTCGCCCCCCACTGTTTATGCCCTTAGAAATCTTCTCAAAGGAGGATCCTCCAGGAGCTTCTCTATTCCCGGAACATTGAACGAACTGGCAGCTGAGGAAGGTTGGAAAGTGTCATTGGATTACACAAATCAAACTGTTGATGGCGGGTATTTACGTGCGATATTTTACCGTTCAATATCTTCACCATCGAACGAATTGCCGATTTTCCCACCCATTTCCTATGAGCATCCCTTTACCAACACAATCAAGAAACCGGCCTCGGACTATTGTCAAGTCTTTGACGCTATTAAAGATCACTTACAGCAGCATCTCCCCGACTCTATGTTGCCGACAAAGTATGTATTTCTCCTCCCGCCGAAAGGGTTTAACTAAAGACTCTTAGAATGATCAATGTCAATAGCCTGCCTTTGAACCGCAGTGGAAAGTTGGATCGACCGTTGCTTTCCTCAGCGGAATTCTTTCAAGAAACCACTAGAAACATAGCGAGACGAGCAAGACGAGGAACATCGTACGTTGTTAAGTATCTCTTATTCTTTTAAGGTTTGTTGACATAAAATTTGATGTAGAAATCCTCACGAAGAGGCGGTTTTAGTCATATTTTCCAAGGCGCTTCGTCTCCCACCAACGGAAATTGACGTGGAGGATAGTCTCTTTGATCTCGGAGGTCACTCTCTAATGGCAACAACCGTCGTCACAGCCATTCGACGCGAGCTGAACACGAATCTTTCAATGGCCTCATTTTTCCGTCATCCCACTATTAAAGCTGTCGCTACTATAGTTTCTTCGCAGACAGAGCATGCCAGCGGAGAGCACCCTGTTTCCGCGAACGAAATTGATCTTCTCAAACAAACCATTTACTTTAATACTGATCATCCCGGCCCAACTTTGTTTATGTTTCCAGAAGCGACGGGTTTTGGAGGTGTTTACACATCAGCCATTGAAACAATCAACGCCAAGATTATCGCCTTTGGAGATGAAGGATGGGGAGAAGCAGAGAACCACTCGAATGACACCATTGAATCTATTGGCAAGAACCTGGTGCAGAAGATTCTCCAAATACAATCAACGGGTCCCTTCTATCTGGCTGGCTGGAGCTTCGGTGGATATCTCGCTTACGAGGTTGCATTACAACTGAAGGCGTTGGGCCACCACATTCGGCTCCTTTCAATGTTCGATACCAGCGTATACGATGGTCCTCTAGAAGTACCCCAATGGAAGTCAGGCCTGGAGCATTTGTTAACTATTATCCCGTCGAGAGGCTTGTGGCTGACTCAATTTGCCCGTGTTAATGGCTTGATATCTAAATACAAGATCGGACGGCAGAAGTACTCCGGAAAGGTGGTTTTGGTGAAGGCCTTGAAAGGAAGACAGGACGAAGATGGCATTGCAGCCCCATCTAACGATCCAGCAAATGGATGGAGACCTTTCTTACATCAACTGATCGTCCATGGTTTTGATTCGACCCATAGAAGGATGTTTAGTGGGGAGAATGGAAAGGAAATGGGACGGTTGATCTCGAAATTGATACATGATGCCTAACAGTAGACCCTTTTTCATCAATGTGGTACAGGTTACGCTTACGCTGTTTGATTTCAGTCCTGCGGACTCTGCCTCATGTATAACCTTTCATTCTATGATGTTTTCAACCTTTCATCTTTATTAAGGGACTCCATCTTCCTTCGATTTGACTTAGTCGTTTTATCTTTGTCCTTTGTACACTTGCCTATTCGCATATATTATTGGGGGCTATACACGATGTTCTGTGGTAGGACTGTTTCGGATAGGGCATATGTGTACAATAGAGACATATGAAGGCAAAGAGTAACCCTTCGGCTTGACCTCCAATATTACTGTATACTAAATGGGATCAAGCCACATCGCAGTATCCAGAGCTCTGACTGACTCCTAGCTGCGAAAAGGCACAAGCTAGTATATACTAGCTAGGGCGACCAAGATAAGAGTGAATGAGGTCATTCTACTATAGCTGGTATAGGTTATGAACGCTGGCCTATACTCTTTGACTCATAGATCTGAATTGAAATATTATTATTATTATTATTATTCTTACAACGGGAATGTACTATTTTTATTAGTTATCCGGCGGCTTTCTGCTCGAACGCCTCTCAATATGCCTAAATTGAAAAGCCAAGCTGGTGTATACCCCCATCGACTTGGACACTTAGTATATCTTCTTAGGTATACTGGCACTGCCCTTACAACAAGACAGGTGTCAATCTTTAAGAGCATATATAAAGTGGGATGGTGGGCATCCTTTACTATCTCAGAGCGCATTGTATGCAGTGTTGGTATCTATACCAGCGTATGCTCTTAATGATGCTCTCATATGTGTTTTCAGCTAGCTGCCCAACCAAAGCCAGCACACCCCGGCTTGCAAGTACAGCCTGGTATACGCTGCAGTTGAATCAGCTGAGGCACTGGGCACTGGTCTCTTAACTCTCTTCGGCATATCACGAACAACCAGAATAGGCGGAATAGACCAGTCAGGAGGCATCAATGGAAAGGCTTGTTATTAACATTTCCGGGGTCATCCTATACTCAACGAGAATATTGCCTATTCGGGTATATTTTCGAGGACTATATGCAGCCGACAATTCTGCTGCAGGTATGTCGTTACCCGATCTCTTTCCAGAAGTCAAGGAAAGTGTGCTACTGGAGATAGCATGGCACGAATTTGAGCCCTCTGACCTCTATAAACTGGACTCCCATTATCGTGAGAAGACGAAGCGGCCGATGCTGGAAATTGATGGGCAAACCATCAAGCTCAAAGGCGAGACATCATCCAACACCAGAGGCTAATACTCCCTCTGCAGATCGTACACCTTACGCACAACCTGCTCTGTAGATGCATTAGGGTCAGCCGAGGTTTCGGCAGATATTGCCAATGCCACCCTCACATTCTGTAGATAGGTAAATGGCCCCACCCAGGTTCTGTAGCGCATATCCTAGCCTATGATCTGTAGACGGTATACCCACTGAACCCTCGCCAGGGGACCTACAGTATGTGGCACACTGATCACCTATACACATCATCTGCAGGTCAGGAACGCGGAGGATAACCCTAGGATCTGTAGACAGCCTATCGCCGTGACCTGCTATACGGTCAGTGCATAGGCTTATATAATGTATATATATTAAATATGTATCATAGCAGCAGCCTAAATAGCATATTTAAGCATATATGCCCTCGCGCATGCCTTATAGCACATAATGAAACCATCACATAACCTACGGTCTGTAGACGGTATCACCACCAAGCGCTGGCGAAGGCTCTACAGCACAGAATGAAAGCACAGGCTGCCAACGGTCTGTAGACAATATCGCCACGATTGGCTATATGTGGTGTCTGTAGGCCGGGAGCATCCAGGATAGGCCTAGGATTTGTAGGGAGGGGATCACATACGTGGAGGATGGCGCTGGCTCTGTAGTACATACTAAAAATACAGGTGCTCTATGGTCTGTATACAGCATCACCATTGAGTCACTATACATGGGGTCTGTCACCAGAGGGTAGTTCAAATTCTGTAGATTATGTATCTAATACCCAGTCTTCACTGTAGATAATGGGTAGTATTACCACCTGAAAAATCAATGCATATACTTTAGACACATGATCTGTAGAGATGGTAATGTACATCCAAAGGTGACACAGGATCTGCAGGTAACATAATATTGGATAAAATTAAATATAATAATCGAGACCCACACATATTCACAAGCAGTACATCTATAGAGATCTGTAGGGACATAACTGAGACATTGCCAATCCCATGGCCTGATAATCCTAGCACTGTAGCAACTGCAACACTATGCTCTATAGCAAACACTGGATCTATAGAACAGCATGTCAGGTATCATTCATCAAGGCCCAGTAAACTGGTGATCCTATAGAAGCAGTGATATCATGCTCAGAGGATCTGTAGGATGAAATAATGGGGTTCTGTAGAAGCAGGGTAGTACACTCAATGGCAAACATATGATCTGTAGGACGGACTTGTTGGTCTCTGCCTGTCAAGCACTATAAACCAGTGATCTGTAGAAGCAGGAATAGGGTACATGCAATGGCAAACACAGGATCTGTAGGATGGTACAGCTGCCTCCACCTGTCAAAGCCCAATAAAGCAGGTATCTGTAGAAGGAGGTATAGTATGCTCAATCACAAAAACAGGATCTGTAGGACTGCATAGTGGCCTGCCCACCAAAGCCCTATAAACCTAGAATCTGTAGAACAACAGGATATAGTATGCTCAATGCAAACACATAATCTGTAGGATGGAATTGTTGCCTCCACCCATCAAACCCCTATAAACTTGAGATCTGTAGAAGGAGATATGGTGTGCTCAGTGGAAAACACAGGATCTGTAGGACAGTATAGCGGTCTCCCCATGTCAAAGCCCTATAAACCTGGAGTCTATAGAAGGTGTACACACAATGGCAAACACAAGATCTGTAGGATGGTACAACTGCCTCTGCCCATCAAAACCCAATAAAGCAGAGATCTGTAGGAGGTATAGTATGCTCAATCACAAAAACAGGATCTATAGGACTGTGTAGTGAGTGGCCTGCCTGCCAAAGCCATATAAATCTAGAATCTGTAGAAAGAGTGGAGTATAGTATATTTAATGCAAACACATAATCTGTAGAAGGAAATTGTTGGCCTCCACCCGTCAAGCCCTATAAACCTGAGATCTATAGAAGGAGGCATGGTGTGATCAGTGGAAGAACTAGGATCTATAGGACAGTATAGTGGCCTTCCCACGTCAAAGCCCTATAAACCTGGGATCTGTAAAAGAAGGTATAGTTTGCGCAGCTGAAAACACAGGATCTATAGGACAGTATAGTGACCTTCCCACCAAAGCCCTATAAACCTGGGATCTGTAGAAGGAGGTATAGTTTGCTCAGCGGCTAACACAGGATCTGTAGGGCAGTATAGCAGTCTTCCTGTCAAAACCCTATAAACCTGGGATCTGTAGAAGGAAGTATAGTTTACTCAGCAGCTAACACAGGATCTGTAGGGCAGTATAGCAGCTTCCCTGTCAAAGCCTTATAAACCTGGGATCTGTAGAAGGAGGGATAGTTTACTCAGCAGAAAACATAGGATCTGTAGGATGGTATTGTAGCCTTCCCATCAAAGCCTCATAAACCTGGGATCTGTAGAAGGAGGTATAGTTTACTCAGTGGAAAACACAGGATTTGTAGGACTGCATAGTGACCTTCCCATCAAAGCCCTATAAGCCTGGAATCTGTAGAGCAGGATATAGTATGCTCAATGGCAAAGCCCTGTAAACCTAAGATCTGTAGAAGGACATATGGTTTGCTCAGTGGAAAACACAAGATGTTAGCTGCGATCAAGCCAATAATAGCTGGGGCTCAGCCCATTAACACAGGCGAAAAAGACATGTAATGTCAGACTCTAGATAGTGACATGAACTATTCAATAAGCAAGATAGGCAATATATTGAAAAGTTCACTCATGCTACTGGTTGTAAAAATTTAGCTTCAACTGTTTGTGCATCAACATCCACAATATTATTGGGTGGCATGGGGATGTGGAGAACAGGGTTTAATGAAGGAAGGGTATGAGACGGAAATGTCACTCACAGATTAGTCAGCCAATGTGGCAAACTGATTATCTCCAGATATCCATGCTGGCCTATGGCCGGTGCGAGGTTCCAGAGATTTGCCCCTACAGTGGACCTATGTTGGTGAAGTGCAGGTAGGAGACAAGCATGAAACCCCAAGCTTTATTTCATCACATAAATGATGGTGTGAGGCAGGAGGAAGCAAATCACACTGTAGGAAGAAGCAAGAAGATTGAGTGGAGGCAGCGAGGAAGGTCAAGAAATGTAGAGGGCATGGCATCAGGCACGTACATAATATTTAATTGAATATTAAACCTGTCTGCCATGTCAGATAAAATATGAATATTATAATAACCCTGGGAAAGTACATACTATATAAGGGATGCCCTGGATGCTGTGCATCATAGGTTGCATATTGGTTGACTAATTAAAAATGCAAATAAATATGTGTGCTGAAGTCAGTGAGAGAAAGATCGGTGAATGAAATGACACATACCATGTAGAGTCAATTTTCAACAAGTCAATTTCCTTCACTTGACCTCAGAGCCATCTCTCATTAGACTCCAAGGATGCTATCCGAGTCATACAGGGGGCCAAATGGCTTGGATGGGACAAAGAGTTAAGATGGGGTTGACTGTTGAATGGAGAGAGACAAGTCATAGCTGTGGGAGTGAGTTGCATACTGAAAATTGAAGGGTTCATGACACTGAGCAAGAGATTCCAAGTTGAAGATCCCAACAGGACCTCACTTAGATTGTCATAATCCTAGTACCTTATGGCTTGGTGTTCAAAATAGTGACTGGTGACTGGTGTGACTGACCACTGGTCAAGCAGTCCCATGGGTTCCTGTGGGCGACAACCACACTGGTCGACCAAGGGTCATGGGAACTCTGGGGACCATAGGCTTGCTGCCAACATCATGTCACAAATTGATTAGTCAGCCAACACAACCACACTATCTCATTATTATGCTGCCACGAAACCTAATAAGCAAGGAACTCAACAGCTATGCTCAGAAATGAAAGGGGAAGCCATTGGCAGATCCATGGGCTAAAGTCAGTGTGAACCAGGTGGGTTGGAGATGGATGATGAGGATGATGAGCGGGAAGAAGAACCAGTGCCAGTTAGCATAGCTGTAGTCCTCCGTTTGCCGCCAAGTACTCACAGAAAATAAGACACTCATGATAGAATTTATGAATTGAATGATGTGGAGGAATTTTGGAAGGCTGAGTTGCATGAAGTGGCACTACATGCAATATATGAGCAAGAGTACCCACTCGCTGAACACCAAGCATGTCTGTGACCGGATTGCAGTGCAATAGGAAGTTTCAACTGTCTGGTGTGTGATCTGGAAGGACTTTTCTGCCAATCCTGCATTATTGGAGCTCATACTTGGCTCCCATTTCACTGCCCAATGCAATGGAGGGCAGGGCATTTTCAGAGATGCACATTGTGCAACCTCGGATATATTATTGCATTGGGGCATGGAGGGAATAGATGCCCATCCATAGGAGATGATTTAGGTCCTCAAAAGCTAATTATGGGTGATGTGATGGGTGTCCATGAAGTAATGGTTGGCTGGTGTAGATGTGCAGACGCACCTCCACCAGCTCATCAACTCTTTCACCACAGAATGTATCCAGCATCAATCTCCTGCCCAAGAAGAGCATTTACTTTTTGAATGCTTAAAATTTTCCACATGCTAAACCATGTTGGGAGAACAACACCATGGGATTTTGTGGGAACTATGCATTGTCTGACAGATAATGTGAATCCTAAAGGAACACCAGTGAGTAACATTCATGTTATTGTGTTGGATGGGATTCATAATTCTACACACAACACAGGCAGGATATTTACAAGACTTTCAAAGAGGTGCAATGGCAATGGAGAGTGGTGCATGCTTGGAAACGGGCAGGTGTGACAGACTCCTCTTTACCCAGAGAGGCAGGAAAATTAGTGATGGGATATGTGTCATGTCCCTTGCCAGGTATTAATCTTGATGATGATTGGGAGAATGATCCACATACATATGTAATTGTGCTTATCATTGAATAGGGGTCTGACTAACCCCTTGTAGGGACCTGATCCATACAACATACATTGGGGGAGATGGGAATCTCCACCTCAGGTGGCACAACAAGGGTAGTGGAGAAGTATCAGATCCCTCCCTGTTTGGTGATGATGGCTTCTACGCACCAAACAAGCCATACAAGGCATTCGGTAAGGTGAGAGGAGCAGCTCCAGATGATACTGTTGTAAGTGATTTGCTCAAGTGAGCAAATTGGTGGTGGTTTCTAATGAAGGTTGAGATAAGGCATAACCTGTGGGCAGCATAAGCTGGGGATCCAGCACATCAGG
>KN837116.1:614451-627115 GCA_000827215.1 Sphaerobolus stellatus SS14 | reverse complement strand
CACTATTATGTTGTTCTTGGCAAGGCAAATTTACATGAATTGCTCAGATTCATGCACTTTGACTTTGTTTTGACACATGTCCTATCAGATATATTAGCCAGGGGGATCAAGTACATTGTGGTCTCTTATAATATTGCTTGCAAGTATCATATCAACTTCCGTAAACACCTAGTGAATAAGGATTGTCCTCTGATGACACTGGACAAACGAGACACCCCTAAAACAATGGACTTGATTTGGCTTGGGCCGAAGTTTCACCTGGCCTCACACATTGATGGCTGTGCAGACAAAGTTTCCTTTAATCGGATGCCCAATGTTGGATGAACATGTGGGGATATTGTTGAGACTAACTGGGTCTGAATCTGCTGGCAACTTCTACCAGGGAAATGGATGATGGGCATCACAAAGACACACTTACTGATGCGAAGATAGACACTAATTGGTGTAAAGTGACTAATGAGGGTGCATTGTGTTTATTTAACACTATGTGTCACATGCAAATTGATTGATAATTATGCTGTATTGAAGGTCCACAACTCCTGAAATCATACAAAAAATCAAGGGAAACCCTCCTGGAGAAATGGAGAATGCTTGAAAACCTAGAAAGTGCATTAGGAGATGAGGCATTGGCTAAGCTGCAGGAGCAGAGTGCAGGTGAAGAAGGAAGTCAGTATCACCTGTGATTGATCAATACACCTTCCCGATTAGCAGCTGTGAAATAGCTTCAAGAAGAAGAAGCAGCCCAAACACAGCCAATACACCGACACATGGCAGCTCATAAAACTGGGCAGAGCATCATGGGGAACATTGGTGTCAACATGGGATTGGATCTGGAAATGCAACAGTGAGTGTTGTCTCCAGTTAGAGATGAGTAATACCTGATCTATGACTCAGACAAAATCTGCAGGCTAAGCTTCAAATGAAGAACAAGTTAACTTTGTGACAAGAACTTGACATGGATGAATCTCGGCAAAAGCTGTCAAAAGCCTTGGCAGAGTGGTCTAAAACCCTGAAGGAGTTCATGCCACTGGACACCCTGCAAATAGATGCCGGAGTCGCACTTTTGCCAGGAAATGGAGAAGTTGCGACTACCATCTGATTACCCCCAATATTCACATTAGACCTGGGGATTACATAACCTGGCTAAAACAGAATACAGGCTACATGTGGCTCAAGGCTACAATTCTTTGAATATCCGGGTGGCACTGGGGCTGAAATCCTTTCTTGTCTGTTGGAAGCATAGCAATTCTGGGCAGAACATGCTGTTACATTCAGAAGCTGAGATCCAATGGGCACAGCGCCAAGTTGAAAAGTGGACAGAGGTTTATGAATGAGCCTGGGATGCTATGGAGAGCCTTTGAGAGCCAGATGAAAGTGGATGTCATGACAACAGTCAGCTCAAAGCCCTCAATCGAGGGTGTGATCAAATCATGCTGTCTAAATGGCTGGATGAACACAAGCTGTGGAGGGAAAGAGGTGAGGCAGTAGAAGCTGTGGCAGTGAGATGCAGGGAAGGGTGGCAGGAGCTGTCATTGATCTGGAAGGTTGAATTCCAAATGGAGACAAGCCCTGACATTGTTGATAAGGCTGTACACGGTTGGACTGTGGAAGGTAAGTGGTACATATTGAGATATTTAGTTATACTGAATGAACGAATATAGCTATTAGGCTGGAATAGTTACACACAAAGGCAAGTCTACAGTGATTTGAAGAAGAAATGATTTTGCTGGAGGCTGAGAGTGAATGTGTCGGATGCACCTTCAGGCACTATGAAAAGTTTTGAAGTGTGAGGGTGACAGACTGTGCAGCAAAGGGACTTAGGGATGAAGGGGCTTTTAGAACATGAATATTGAGAGGGGTAGAGGCTTACACCAGACAGTGTGCTGAAGCTTTTGGTAGGATGGCAAAATTGGCTGAAGGGGATCACTTTGATTTGATGAGGCACAAGTGGGTGCATGGTATATAATAGTATTTATAATGGTATACATATATACCTAATACAATTTAAGTTAGGTTAGGTGTACATCATCGAAGGCAACCAAATAATAAAAGTGGTTCAATTTCAAAAGAAATCAGTGCAGTTCCTACAGGAAGCACTTCGTTGGAGAAAAAGCTATACCTGTAGAAAAAGACCAAAATGGAGCAGATAGAATATATGTATCCCTGTAGAAAGGTGTGACCAAGAAATAAGGGCTGATAAGAGGTACAGTTACCATAGAAAAAAATCAGAAATGGATCTGAGTGAAAGAAAGGTGTAAACCTGTAGAGATATATTTCAAAAGGAAATAAGTGCAGTTCCTAAAGAAACCAGCTTCCTCCAAGTAAGGTGTATACCTGTAGAGAAGGATCAAAATGGAGCTGAGTGAAAAAAGGCATATACCTGTAGAGAGATATTAAAAAAATACTACAGGAATCACTTTGTTAGAGCAAGAGATAGTATACCTATAGAGTGATCAAATGAGTGACTAAAAGACTTATACCTGTAGAAAGGTGTGACAAGGGAGATAAGTGTGGTTTCTCCAGAAATGTGCTTCGTGGGAGGGTAGAAATTGATCTGAGGGGGAAAACAGCATGTACCTGTAGAGAGATATTGAAAATAAAACTAGTATGATTCCTACAGGAATCCGCGTCATTGGAGCAAGAGGTAGTATACCTGTAGAGAACAATCAAAATGGATATGAGTGAAAATAATATGTATACCTGTAAAAAGGTGTGACAAAGGAACTAAGTGTGGCTCATACAGAAATTTGCTTCATTAGAAGGTGAAATGGAGGGATTTGTGGGAAGAAGGAAAGGTGTATACCTGTAGAGAAATATTGAAAAGGAAATAAGTATGGTTCCTACAGAAACCCGCTTCATTGGAGAGTGAGATATTGCCCCTAGAGAGATGTTAGAAATGTATCTGAGTAAAAAGAAAAGGTGGGGTTTCATATACCTGTATATAGAAGGGGAAAGCTGGATCAGACAGAAAACAGATTGCCAAAAAAATATGAATAGGAAAATGAAAAGACCACCAGCTCTCTTCTCTTCAGAAATTCGGATCCATAAATACCTGTAGAAAACCTGGAGAGAAATATAAAAAATGGTGTGGATGGAAAAGAAAGACATTTACCTGTAGAGACAGTATTTCAAAAGTGAACTGTGGTTCCTACAGAAATGTGCTTCGCAGAAAGACAAGATGGACACCTGTAGAGAAAGGTCAAGATGAAGCAGAGGGAAATTCAATCCAAATGATGGATATGTATTGCCATGCATAGTGTCTCTGTAGAAACACAGGCAGCTGATATGAGATACATGTATCTGCAGAAACCATGGTGTAATCCAGCAGGAAAAGTACCTCCAGATACATATATATGTGCATTACCTATGACTATGGCAACACAGCTTCTACAGAATAAAATGTATGTTACACCTTTATTCTATAGAATATATATATACCATGGCTCACATTAGCATCCGAAACCAATCGTTCTGGCTACACCATGTTCGTACTGAGGCAGATCCTCATACTAGCCACTTGCCTTGACTTCACTTTTCATTCCTCCTGGCTTTCTTCCTCAATGAACCTAATTGCTGACTCTGCTTCCCGCTTTCTATATTCCCACCTATTCCAACTTGCACCTTGTTTGAACCAACAGCTCTCCTCAACCAACCCCCAGCTGAATGGTTTGAGGCACACTCTCAGTACTCTCACAGAGTATGGTTTTACTTCTTCCACAGTCTCTCAGCAAGCACCCAGAAGACCTACAGCACCGGTCAGACATCATACCTCAATTTCCTGCATCTCCATGCCCAGTACTGCAACATCAACAGGTCATTCCTGTCAGCAACCAAGCTCAGAATTCTGGAGTGGGCAGCAGAGCTCAGACACCAAAATAAGTCTCCCAAAACCATCAAGCAGTATATTTTGCATGTCAGATCACTCCATGTCAACTCTGACCTCCCTTTTGATACCTGTGAGTCAGTTATTGTACAGTGGCTCATCCATGGTGTCAAGTGATACCACAGTGAAAGGGAGCAGAACCCTAAACTACCTATCACCATCACCATTAATATCCTCCAGGAGATGGTGAAAGATGTGAATTCCCACTCTAGCATAGCGGAGGCCAACCTCAGCACAGCAATGAAGCTGGCATTTGCTGCATTCCTCCACTGTGGAGAGCTCACCCTTGATGGCAGCAAGAAGTTTAACACCTCTCACCACCTCCCATGAGGCTCCATTCAATTCATCCCCAACATGTCATCTCCATCCCACACCCTCCTTGCCCTTCCATCCTCAAAATCTCACCCATTCCACAAAGGTGTTTCCATCATGGTAGCTGCTGGACCTGGCACCTCTACATGTCCAATCACTGCTCTGAAGCTCCTGTTTGAAGCCCACCCTGCAGATGTCAACAGTCTGCTTTTCACAGGTAGTGATGGTTAAACAGCACTCACCTGAAAAGAGTTCATTGCAAGAGTCAAATCTGCAGTTATGACACTTGGTCTCAATGCCTCAAAGTACTCTGGGCATAGCTTTTGTTGAGATGCTGCCACTATGACCAGCTCAGTTGGATATCCTGACTATGAAATTCAGCAACTAGGATGCTGGAGAAGTGACTCTTACCACCTCTACATCAATGTTCCATGTGACCGGGTGCTTCAACTCTCCAATCACCTCCATTGGGTCCTTCTATTCACTCAACCTTTCGAACCTCCAGCTCTGCATCTCACTTCCACATTGGCTTGAGTTTGACCCCATTTTGATGTACATGAGAGTGGTGGCAACACAAATGAATATTTGTTTGCCTGTCTTGAGCAAGGGAATAGATGGGGTGAAAGGCAGGAGGTCATTCGCAGTCTATGTCATGAAGCATGTGACTTGATGTGCCATTGCCCATGGTGATGGAGTTTTTCCTTTTTGCTTCTGTTACTTGTCTTCTCACTTTGTGCACTCAATAGGTACATACTCATGTTGTTCACACTTCAGACATCTCAATATTCACCACAAGCAAAATTCATAGAAAATCCTTTCAGCTCTTCGAATTTATGCTGTATTTCAGGATTGAGGAATTCACAGGAAAAGTCACATTAGCTTCTAAATTTGGTCAGTCAAAATTGAGTAGATATTTGGGATTTTGTATGTGTTTTCCATAAAATTACTGAACTAGATATTATTAAAAAATGGGAAATAACTTCTAAGTCTATCAGATGGAAAATCTGTATGCAAAATGTAGCATTTCTGATAACATTTTGTTAGAGAATAATATCCAAACAATTCAATATTTGTGCTCATTCAAGTCTTCAATCATCTGAGCCACAAATGCTTGCTGAATGTAAATCAAATTTTAGATTTCCTAGACAGCTTTTTCTTGAGGAAAATGCGTCAGAAATCCCTGCTTAAACTTAGTCTAAATGTTTAAGCAGTTTTTGGTGCTTTTTTGACAGGAAAAATGCTTATAAAGAAATCCATAATTAGTCCTGGGGAAAAAGTTACCTTTTTCAGCTGGCAAATACAGGTTCATTGAGATACAAAATATTGCATTCATAAAGTATTTACAACATGGTAAACAACTCAAATATTCAAATTTTGATAGGATTTTGCAGTCATTTTACCTTGTCTTTTCGCTTGGACAAAGATGGGATTTTGTCCTTTTTTTCTGCCACACAGATCTCGCAAAATTCTCAGATATTTTTGAACTTTCATTTAATTGAAAAGCACAATGAAATCAAGGGTTTTTGGTAGGTTTTCCTTCAACTTCTCAGCTTGTAAACTGATGTAAATTTTGAAGAGCTGAAAGGATTTTCTACGGATTTTCAGTGTGACTAATAATGAGATGCCCCTAGTGTCATTTCTAACTTGTCTTCTCACTTCATGCACTCGATAGTTTTCCAAACTTCGAGTAGCAGCCATTTCTTTGCCCACACTTACCACTTACCCACTTTCCTTCCTCTCTCTCTTTCCTCCTCTTTTTCTTTTTTTTTCTTTGTACACTCATGTATTGTTTCGCTTCCACTGACTTGAGTTCTTCCCCATTTTGATGCATGAGAGAGTGGTGGTGACACAAATGAATATTTGTTTGCCAGTCTCGAGTGAGGGAATAGATGCCTTATTATTCATTGTACAGATTAATATATACTATCAACACACATCTTAGTATAAGACTGCTCAGCCAGACTGGCCAACCTTTCAAACACTGCAACATGCTGAAGGGCAGCAGCTTTCCTTCCTCGTAAAAGCTGCTCCTGGCCTTCTTCCCCACATAACATCTCACTGTGTGCCTTCCACTTCACTGCAAAATGACAGAAAGTCTGTCCAACTCTCTTTCCTTCAGCACTCAACAAAGGTACTTCTTCTCTGAACCTTTCACAGCTCACCCTGGTATGAAGCCATTCAACAGTGTCATGACCTGATCCCAATTCTGTTTTTATTTGATATTATTCATTTCTCCAGACTCCGTCTTGTTATTCATCTTTGATTTCTTTTCGTTCAGTTATCATTTGTGCTGGCTCACTTACATTTCCATTTATCTTTGACCTCCGTCTTTCCTTATATCTCACTTAGTCGTTCTTTATTTTCGGACCTCTGTTTTTCTTATCGTGCATATGTGAGAGATCTTCAAGGCCTAGTCGAGTTCGGGCTTCAAGGTTGAATTCTGATGGTAGGCATAGTTTCTCTTTTTCAGGGGGAAGATCCGCTCGAGGGGCCTCCTGAATTGCATCGGCTGGAAGGAAGTCAGGAATACTATCAAACCAGGCGTCAAGCGCTTTGCGAAGTTTCCTGCGAGCCTCGTCTATGCTCATTTTTTGACTGGTTGAGGGCTGGTAGGTTCTTCAATTTTGACATATAATTTTGTCTATGAAATTGCAGTTGGAATTATTGAGAGAGATAAAATGACTTCAACCTACACCTTCATTCCGAGATCCAAACCCATATTGATCACAACACTTCCTGTCAGTCTTACCAGCCGCCTATTATCTCCTTGACCCTGCCTCGTCTGTCTTATGTCACTCTCCTCCGCTTGAATCCGTTTGAGGACAGATTACTTGGTGGGAAATTCAACTGGTTTCGGGCGAAATTGTTGGCTACCGTTCGTCTCGAAGTCGTCTTGAAGTCTCTGCAGCATGGATGGATCTAAGCATTCTCGAGATTCTGAGTGTCTCGCTTTTTTTTAAGTAATGTTTGCAGGCGTCTTTATATGCGGTTGTGATTCGAGTAGTTAGAGGAAGACCAGTGAGAAGGAGAGACTAATTTCGATGCAAGAACTTCCATACCCTCATTTATTGCCTCCGTGAAGTTGAAGTGAGCCATAACATCAATTAACGTCATGGCTTGGTATAGACTCCCCTGGTATAGGAAGACTTCATTTGAAGCACATTACTCATATGAGTCATCCCACATCATCATATAATACGAATCCCATAATGGTCTACATATACCCTGTCAGGACCTTTGTGGGAGGGCTCTTAGATATGCATGTTAGGATTGGATAGCCACTAGTAGTGGGGCCTATACTGCTTATGGCTACATAAAGTTTACTCCTGCACTTCAATCATCCCACCGCAGTATATACTGCTTTCCAAAAACTCAATACAGGATACGATACACCGATCCCGGCAAAGTACTCACTCGGTATATACTGACACCATCTAAGATTCCAGTCGCGAGAAACTGGGATGCTGGATGATTGCTCGACAAAGGACACCGGACCTATAAATAATGCGGTCATGCTGCTCGTCAAAACTACGCCGAGGAAGCTGCCAAGCGGATTGCGAGGTAGAAAGAGATAAGGGCCTGATTATGTCAGCTATCTCTTTAAGATACATGTGTCCACGACATGGCGAGGCTTCTTCTTGTGGCTTTCCCCTCTAATTTGCGGTGGAATGAGTGACATATCGAATGAGAAGGTTGGCTATTTCGATACCGGCGATGTCGAGTTTGCCGCGAAGGGCGGGATGAAGGAGCGGGTGTTACGGGCTGCTAGCGGTATGTTCGAGCTTTATTCCTACTTCAAAGTATGTTCTGATATGTTCTTGATGTAGTGGAAACACAAGGTATCGACCGCGTACCAGAAGACGAGCGCGAAGGTACACATAGTCTAGGAGTCTTCACGTTGTGGATGTCGTGCGTACCTTGGTTCTTTGCCGTGTTTGGGTGCCTTTGACGCGTCTCTAAAGAGTGTTTATATCGCTTACAGCGATACCCTTGGGCATGCTAGGCCAACAGACGTTCACGCTAACGTTTAATCATACAGTTGCAGCTGCGGTTGGGTTTGCTGTTACGTGCATCTCCTATTTACATATCGGTGCTCTATCGCACTGATCTTCGCATTCCTGTAGTGGCCGCTGCTGTGTAGGCTTTATCTCCACTCTCCGCCTGCAACTAGGCATGGGCAAAATGGTCATCGCCCGGTACTCATTTGATTATTGGGGAGCGATGATCATTGCTATGCTCAATGTTTTGACGCAGGTGCGCATGTTTGATCCTCTTCTTGAATTGTCAAACCGATTATGCGCGTATTTATCTCGGTTTCTCCGTCATCGCTGTTATCCTCGCAGGACAGGTGCTGCATAATTTGAATAAGGGGTTGTTGTTGGCAGTTGGCGTCGTTATTATTGGGTGTTTCCACGTTTCCGTCATATCGGTTGACGTTTGCTGACTCTTGCCTTGCCTAGGTTGACGTCAGGTATATATTATTATTATTATTGTATATATATCATTCGCTTCTGACGTTTCTCGTCCATGTACTAGTCTCCGTCTGCTTTTTTGGGTACGTCTCTGGTCTTCGTTATATCAATGTCACGCATGATTGGCCCATAATCATAGATACAACGTACGCCTATCCATCCAATCCTTCTTCACAACATCCTAACCAACTCTCTTCGCACAGTTACTACACCACTACGAACGCTACGCCTGGCTCGTCATGATTGCTGTTTTTAGCATGATTTTACCGTTGGGTGGCAAAGCTGGTGCGTCCCTTCCATCCATCCACACTATTGCTTCCGCCGGTTAATGTGACTTGTATTCAGGTACCACAGCATATTTTATGTTCATCCTGCTGTCATTCTATGGTGACATGTCTTATTGGCTTAGATCGTTAAATTTAAGTTTCCATTAGCAACTGACATGCTACATAGCTCGTCGAAATCAGCAAGGCTACCAGAGTGGAGCTATACTAGCTCTAGACACCTATCTTTGTATAAGGGACGAACGAACACTTTCACTGGGGATTTGTACTGATTTTGAGGACTTTCCTGCAGGGTACTTCAATTTTCAGTCTTCATTCCCAGATTTCTCAAGTTGTGTATACAGGACAACATGGGGATTGACTTCTTTTCTTTATTGGGGATTATATAAACCGCTATCCCGCTTCCTACATGCTGAAAAGACCATAATAGTCATTTATTTAAAGTCAATTTCCATCTCTTTCGATGATTAAGTAACTATTTGGTATTCTTTCGCAAGAAGGGTGTGCGTGCCATAATTCACTTTGACACGAGTCTTCCCCGCTGCTGCAGCCTGCCCGTTGGATGTCGTTCTCTGATGTTTTTCTTTCGCTTCTACTTGGAAATCATTTGACAGATATTAATTCTTTCTATTAATTCTTTCCTACTTAATTCGCTAATATTTATTGATGCTCGTCGCAACAATGGACATGGTATTCGGGCAGAATCATACTCTCTCCTTTCTAGGATGAGATGAAACAGAAAGATATCCTGCGGCAAATTTATGTCTTCTTTTGTTGTGACGAATTACTCAAATGAAGTTTCTAGAAGGCTGCTGTCTAATACAGCCTCACTGAACGATGCGAGAGTTACACGATGATGACGGTAGGGTTAAACGATATATGTAAAAGCTACTGGCGCGTCTACGGTTACGTCATGAAAGCGGGACCTAAATATAAGTGTAGTGAGCCTGCAGGCTTACATTTCGCTGCCTGACTGAGGTCGAACCTAATAGTGGAGAAGTATGGCTGGTAAGAGCGATAGCCTACATAACTGATTGCACCTTCTATCGTATCATTTAGGTCGGACCTTTCTTTCACCTACTTCGCATATTATTGCCTATTTTGATTATTCCCGCAATTCACATTCTGCGTACATCCGACACTCCTAGCATACCTTATTAATCTACCAGGGGCTCCACAGATAGAAGTAGCATTGAATACTACAAGTAGAGACGATCCGATGTTTGCAGATGGAATTTGTAGCATACTTCTTTCTCATCGTCTGCCTTTAATTTTATTATGAGCTCATGAATTATACCCGTTCTCCTGTAATAAAGCAAAGATCTTAGTCCTCGTATAGGAATAGCTCCGGTATAGACTTTGATAAGACTAATGCCTTATTCACGGTCTTAGGTGTTCCGATTTCTAGTAGGACTACTGTATCACACTGTAAATTAATATCTATGTCGGCTTACAATGTCTATGTACGCATGGTAACCAACGTTAAGTACTTAGGTTCTTGGTCATGAGCAATGTGTTCTCGTCGATTTTTTTCATTTGAGCTAATTATGTTATATTCTCTAACTAAATTTTCGTCTATAGAGCTCTGCGTGAACTCGGGTTCGGTGTTATTGTTGTAGATTCATGACCGTATCCCATTGGCCGAGCAAGAACCAACCGACTGGTGGGTTGCCGGTCGGCCCGGGTGCCTTGCTGGCAGCTTTGCTTCGCTTTGCTTCCGGCGACCATGTTATATCCACCTCCATCCAAGTTCATCTCGAGCTTCGACGTTCAACAACAAGGTATCAACCATGATACCTGTTGTTTTCTTTTATCGTCTTCATCTTCCTTAGATCCTTGAAGCTTGAACGTTCAATCAGTAAGAGATAAAGTGCATCTCTGTTTGAGGGTCGATTCATCTTCCTTGATTTTCGTATGTCTTAACTACGATATTTGTCTCACTTTATTTTCTCATTCAATATCTATTCTGATAGATATAAACACGGCCAGTCCCTGAGTTAAATTGGCTCCCTGTGCGACGATATCTTCTGCTACACAAGCAACTTGAACCATCCATGTTCGTTTTATCAATCTAAGAGATATATACACCACTCACCTCGATACCAAGTGGCTCAATAAACGCTTAGTTCACGATTTAATAATTTTTTTTCCAAATTCTAGATTTTCCTTGGGTACGTTGTACTGTACCCTTTACAGTACCATTTTATCCTAGTAAATGACGTATGGTATAAAAGTGGATTCAATGTTCTGTTATAGCTTATATTCCTTCCAAAATATCTCGAACTGATTAATCTTCCCGGCTTTCTCTCAGACTCGCTTGATAACAGGTTCCGATTTGCCAGTGCAATCACTCGTTCAATTCATTTCGGACTGGATGTTTACCGATCTAACATGATCTAGCATTACTACCCGCAGCTCTATCCAGTATCCCAATTAGTATCTAAGCTCCTCGCTGTCTACGTATAATAATTAAATCGCTCTCGAATTAAAGCATTATTTAATTAAAATATTTCATTGGTACGCCAGAGGTTGATGATTCAGTACTGCATCGGTCTGGGTACGTATTTGCTTCTTACTTTCTCATATGCTTCAAAAGCTAAACATTATATTTTCCTTTTCCAGGCGGAATAAATGTACTACGATTCCAGTCGCCTAGAATGACCTACTCCCCCCTGTCACTTGTAGAACCGCTGTCGTCAACTTCTCCAGATCCTCCCTTTGATTGGTCAATGGGTTGTTTCGTCGAGGAATAATAGTAATGACCGCCGTTTTCCAGCAGGAGAAGAGGAGAATAGATACCGCTTTGCAGTATGGTTATTTGCGAAATAGTGCCTGTAGTTGACTCTGCTAGTGAATTAATATTTCGTTTGTTTTTCTCCTTTTCGCCATTTTTTCATGGATTATTCTCGTCTCATAAAATATTCACAGTGAACGTGCACTTCCACTACGGAATCGTCTCAAGATCGTATGGTCGTTCGATCCACATCAGCAAACTCTGTTTGATGTCCCGGCCGATCCTGAGTGATCCGGGAACACTGTCTATTCATTTGGGGCGTTTCAGACGCCCTGGACAGCGTTGGATCGGCTCGGACACGCGGGAACACTACACTCAGTTTACTGATGCATATACAAACCTGTTTCAGCAGACTCAGGTGGAGTATCTCCTAATTTTTCCTTACATGTTCAGTTTCCTTCGAGTCTCGTATTTTGTTAATCTACTCTGACGTGTTATATGGGTATCTCTGGATTTTTCTGTATCGGTGGGAAAATATAATTTCTGATCCGCCATAGTCATCGAATAGACTTGTAATTCCCTCTCATATGACGTATAAGCCGAGCATATCAAACTAGTTTATAGCAATCTGATGGTGGAAAATAAGACAACATAAAAAAAGAGAGAAGAGTATTGTGGTCTGACGAAGAGATATTTCTGGCGGAATTCAAGAATCTATATAGCGAAAGAAATTTCCCCAATCTTTCAGGTGTACACCATAAAGATATTTCCCCTCGAGTGATTTGGTTCCAATCACGTCCCCATTCTGGGCCCGTAGTAGTTCAATCCACTCAGTGTTTTCTCGTTCAGTCCATCTAGTGTTTTTCGAATTCGCTCGGTGACCTCTGACCGCATCCCTAAAAGAACACCACGGTAAACGAAGATATTTCGGTGTCTTTGTCCTCGAAAAGTCTTCTAAAATCCTCGTGTCGACATCTGA
>KN837116.1:587175-598055 GCA_000827215.1 Sphaerobolus stellatus SS14 | reverse complement strand
TTTGCAATTGCCTGTAGTTTATCAACGACTGCCAGTGATTTTGGGAAGTTCTCTTCGCTAAATCGAGGTAATATCAAACGCAGATCATCTTTATCAAAATCGGCGCGGGATCGGTATCTATGTTTTCAGTGAGAATTAACCGAAACGTGGAAGATAATATAAATATACCTTCCACTGGCCATACCCCGATTTAGAGGACTATATGTAACAACAGAAACCCCCGTCTCTTCGACAGCTTTCATAAAATCGCCCTTCTCCACGTCCAAGGTGAATAAGCCAAATTCATTCTGGACCGCAATAAGCTTGTCTCCAACGCCTGGAACAGCCTTGGCTCGCCGAAGCGTATCAGCACTCGCTTCGCTAAGGCCAATATACCGAATCTTCCCCTCGTTGACCAGCTCTCCTAGAGTTTGCATAACAACTTCGATAGGAACCTCTGGATCGACTCGATGTTGATAATAGAGGTCGATCGTATCGATCTGTAATTTCTTCAAAGAACGTTCGACTGCGAAGCGTATATAGGATGGCTTCGAGTTACGCGCAGTGTTGTTAGGTGTATCGGGATCTCTGGCTCCGAATTTCGTTGCCAGGAAGATTTCGGAACGCCGTCCCGTAGTTTTGAACCATTCACCCAATACCTCTTCAGCTGTGTAATGCAAATGTGAGTTGAAATGCAGTGATATAATGTAACTATGATACGCACTGTTACCATAGACATCAGCACAATCCCAGAATGTGACGCCACGATCTGCAGCATAAGTGAGGGTTTTCAAGGCCTCTTCCTTGTCAGTCTTCCCGTAGAATGCTCCGATTCCTTTAAATGCGTAAGCTCTGGTCAACATCAGTGCACAACATGGCAAATAACCTACCCATCGTTCCGAAACCAATCGCACTAACAACTGGTCCATTGCGGCCAAGCTGACGAGTAGGGTACTTTGGAGACATATGGTAGCGAATATGAAGGAAGTAATGAATGATAGCGGGATTGACTCCATATTTATACCTTTCGCGAAGGTCTGCTACAAATATAACTTATTGATGCCGAAGATGACGAGGCTTCACGGCGACGGCCCCGGCGACCTCATGGGTGGATGTCCGAGGTATTACGCTTGTTTAGAATGTCAATTCTGTGTGAAGAAGCCAGTATGGGGTAAAGGGACGGTGCTGATAGGTGGACGAAGTTCCTCGGCAAGCCTTGTATGTCATAATTTCGGGTCCGAGTCCTTCGAGATAATGTGTGATTATAGGATGCTTTGTCGGGATAATACTATGACGTTCTGACATGCAGGGAGGTCTGACAGATTTATGTAGGTATTCAGAGGGAGTTAAAGAAATAGTGTCTGCGTAACTCACGAGATAAAATTTCCCAACCCAGTACCATCGCATCGTGTCACATTGGCATCGCAAAGATCACTTCGATAGATTAAATAGAAGGTTGTGTGCTCTAAATGGCCCATTAAAGTCGCAATCCCTGATAAGAACTGTGCAAGCGTACCCCTAGAAACCGCTGAGTGGTAACCAGTTCAAAGAAAACCTCACGCCGGAGCTAATGATGCAAAATTAGGACGCCTCTATTCATATCGGACAATGAATGGACATACACAGATGTTAATTGGGCATAACCGACTGCACTGCCCTCCAGGAATCCCACTTTGCTTCGTACTTGGTCATTGCTTGCAGCGTGGTCGAGTCAGAAAAGTTGATGGCTGCGGACGTGTGTGGGTGTCGGTAGGTGACCCAAACGGGTGCCTCAGAGGGCTATCACGTCACTCTACTTTCTCTGAGTCAAATGCACGGGTTCCTATCCTGCCGTGGCTTATTTGTTACAGCTAATGGTATAAACAAAGTCTGGAATCTTAAACGAGAAATAGATAAACATCTTTAGCATAGGGTTCGGCTCCGTATCCATTACGATTATCAGTTTCGCTGATTTCTCCGTATTACGTCCCCGTTAGCCTCCGTATACGACCGTATGGAATACAACCGTTAACGGCCGTGAAAACGGGCTATACGGATATTGGCTAATACCTTGCATGTCACGCCGGCATCGAACGGCGCAGTCTATTTTCCTAAACTCAGCGTGACGCGTTCCTTTGGTTCCTATTACCAACAACGACCACGTCCTCCCTGCACCTCTTGCTCTCAACACTCTAGCCGTTCGGAGTACCAAGCTTATCAGACGGCATCTGTAGCCATCCACATGCACTAAAAAGTATATTGAAAATATGGAACGATGTGAATTGTGAGTACAACAGTATTTAATGACTCTGGTTAGGTCTCCTTTTCTTCATCAAGTCACTGGTGTCTCTAACATGGTGCTCTACCAGGATGAGTGCAACGCGCTCCACCACCTTTTAATGCTATACCCACTACCTTTCCTGAATCACCCCCAAAATCTACGCATCCACCCCAAAATTGATATGCAATTTGCTGAGGACAAGGGGCATGGCCAGCCTCCCACAAAGTCATGCACGCGCCGTCCGGTGACAAAACCTTCGGCATCAAGGTAGAAGAACGCAGCAAAGGTTTAATGGCCACCCTAGCTGCCATCCGTTGGTCGTTGAAGGAGCTTGAGCAAAATTAAGATCATGGTTTGGCTGAGTTGGTCAAGCTTTGGATTGATGCATTGACTGTTGCTGCGAAAGCTGTAGTCCGCATAAAGTGTCAAATTTGGTATGTTTTCATTATCGTATTTTTTTGCGAGTTATTGTTCATTTTATCCTCGTAGCAGCCGGCGCTAGTGCCGCAACGCGCCCTAAACGGTCCCTTCAACCAAATCGCTTACATGTCCTTCATGAATCTGCCAGTGATGTGGATAAGAAAGCCAAGGTCATTCAGCTCACAGAGGCGATCAAGAAGACAAAGAGGTAGCCCTATTACTACGCTGACAGCGATGGTAATGAAGTCGACGAAGATGAAGGTATAGAGGCTGAAGCAGCCATAGGCGTCAATATTCCTGCCGAAGACAGTAATCCAGCCTATATGGCAAACAGGGACGATTCCGAAGATTCTGATTCTGATGACACTGGCGAAGTGGAAGTCAAGAATGACGGGGTATTTTCTTTCTACCTTCGCTGTTGAATCGTGTTAATATAGATCACACAGATTGCTTCACTTCTACCGCGCAAGACAGGACCATAAGGAAAAACTGGAGTTTCTCTCACAGATTGAGAAGCGTAAGCTTGAGCTCTAATCCCATTCTCAACGTCAATATGCTGGGAAGATTTCTATATCTAAACCGACACCCATACCCACCACATTACGTCATACATCATCAATGTCCGGAAGCAGCTTGCCGCCATCACCTGAGAAGCTCAACTTCACCGCTCACTATGGTCGCCAACAATTAGCGGATCACAATGAGCTAGAGGAACATTTTCGCATGGTTTCTGAGGTTTGGGATGGATGCGACCCAGTCAAGTGGTGGGGCGCCAGACAAGCCCAGTTCCTCAACCTTTGCTAGCCTACCTGAGACATTATGACTATTCAGAGTATGTCTATTACTTGCATTTATTTTCTAATCTTTTTTTGAAGTTGATCTTCAGGCCCGCTGTAGAACACATTTTCTGACGGTCGCGATACAATCTCGCTTCGCAGAGCTAGTCTTAAGCCCGATACCACTCGGACCTTGATGCTGGTTAAGCAGAAACTCAAACTCGCTCGCCACGCTGTTCGGGAGATTCTAGGAGAAGGGTAAATATCCTAGTTTATCAATATATTGTGTTGATTTGATTTGAACAAGTCCGTATAACGTATACGGTACGTGGCCGTTCCGATGGAGTTCTGGTGAGGTATTTGTACGGTACTGAAATGTCCGTATTCTGCACGTATGGTATACAGTCGTAACCATAGGTGCTGAGCCCTAAATTTTAGCTAGTCAAGGAAACCCCGTGGAAACACACTTATTTAATATATATCAACCATGATTACAGAAAACCGTCGAGAAATCAGAAAGAGCAATCACTGAAGCATAACACCAAGAGCTGCTCCAGCTCTCGGTACAAATGATCTCCAAATATCGGGATTTCGATAAGCTTCTTCAGGCATTGAGACCCACGTTTCTCTATTATGCATACTTTCCCTCTGTCCAGGCTTAGCTGGGAAGCAATAATAAATAAACCGTTTCTTGCCATCGTTAAAGTCTAAAGCTCCGATATTAGGTCATGCTCCAAGTTATTTGAGAAACGCACCTTTAAGAGCATTTTGAAATACTTTCCAATGATGAGCGAAGCATTGCAGTACTAGCATATTCGCTTCCTTCCGTGGCTTATCAACAATATAAATAATGAATAAAGGGATCAACTCACTTCATACTTAGTTGGTCTCTTCATGTATAGGATGTTATCCTTTGGAACCTTTGTCCATAGCGTCTCACCGAGATGTGATCGACCATACGTCAAGACAATGTTCCCATGAATGAACTCAGACTCGCATACGGTCGATGTCCGTTCTTTCAGAAATATTCCAATTTCGTCCTTATGTACAATGAGAGGACTCCAATATTGGGGGGAAATGTCCGCCCACACCCACTCCGTGTTGTTCATAATATTACGATACTCACGCACACGCAGGATACTGTTATCGACGGTCAGCTGTGGCATATACCATCCTAATACTGCGATCGCATCTCGTAATGCATCCTTTGGAAGAAATTAATTTGAGAGAGAAATGTAAATCAGAGTGCTGCGTACTTGATAGTTGGAAGTAAGAGCCGAAACAGCAACACGATCCGCTCCACCAGGGATCGTACTCTGCAGGATATATTTCACGTATATTTTTCCCCCATTGTGCGGCTCGTTGTGGTAATATGATCTTGTACGTGATACTGAGCGTGAGCTCGACCGCCTGCTGCTCGTGGTACGGCTTACTGAAGTGCCTGTCAAGCTTCCTTGATCTGGCACAGCGTCCGCGTCGGGAAGAGTCTGTATATCGTGGGATGCCACCACATGTACAGGTGAAAGAGAACGAGATTCCGACCTACTACTCTGATATGACATGGTGGGAGCAGAGTGGCAACGCCGCCGCAAGTCTGCGTTCCTGCTTTTCATTTGACGGCAAAAATAACACGAGGCTGTGCAGGTGCACTGCTTCAGCGCTGCCAATTCGCCTATTACAATGCGGTGCAAAGCTATACAAATGCGAATAATTGATCAAAAGCGTATATATATATATTTAAAGGACGAGAAGGAAATGATTGTTTGAGCCTTGTTGAGCGCCCAAAGTCTTAATGGGCCGTTGGCAAAATCCCATTCCGAAATTGCCTTTGATTGGTGTTGTGTTCAAAAATACGTCGACCTCGTCACCGGACTGGATTAATATAGACCAATTGGATACGTCGATATGGACCCATATACGTACGTTTCTCTCATATCTCTATAGCGTAGTATGATATTGTCCGGCTTCAAGTCGTTCAAATATCGGCTGAAGATGCGAATAGTGACGAGGAACAGCATTCCGAAATCCCACAGAGTGCCAATGAGTTTATTCGTCGAGCTCCCAAGGTTACGCCACTTACCTCATAAGATGCAGGCAAAGCTAGGAGTGCATAATGAGTTTCAGAATTATTATCCTTCACAGTTCCGGGAAAGCCAAATCGGAGACGGCCAGTCCTCTGTGCCACCTGAAAACCACTGAACAAGTGTCTGAACAAGTGTCTCATTTGGAGCTAAAGAAGGAGGTGTCTAATTTCAATTGCAGGCGGTGCAGATGAAGAATCCTCCACAGTGTGGATGAGTAGGCGCGTCGGAAATGACATAGGAAGATGCAATCGAGAGGCCGGAAATGCTACGTGCATCTTTGTCACTCATGGTGCTCTTCGAAACCAGGCGTAATTAAACCCAATGTCTTCCACGCGGAAGCAGAGAATGCTAGCCAGTCTGTCAGTGTGCCAAATCCTCAATAGCAGCGTAGAACATACCTAGTAAGGCTCTAGCGCCCGGGGGCGAAAGTAACGGTTATAGTCTCTCTCTTAAACACTCTCCAAGAGTGAACAAAAAATCTACACGATCCGGTGGTTACCAATGGAACGCCCTCTGTATAAACTTTAACCCGTAGACGAGTGGCGGGAGAACAGATGAGGAGGGGAAAAGGCGGCGCGCGAATCGCCATGCCAGTGGGCGTCTCATCGGCTTCGCCTTGTGTAAACCTAGATATAAGAATGATTGATATTGCTCCTTGAAGCTTGAAGCTTGAAGAATGAAAGAGATATAAGCAATTTTATGTATAAAGATAGACAATAAAAGACTTCACCGTACCTTGTGTCGGCAGCAACGTTTACCATAGATATAACTTCGTGATTCATTCAAGAGCGGAATTGAATAACATCTGGATGAGATATAACATTTGCGAGTGGCCTAGGAGATGTAGACAGACATCCGAGCGCTTTATAGCATCCATTATCCCCGGAATGGTCGTATATGAGTATTGATGTTCGCTTTGAGAAATGCAGATATTCAATTTACAAGTGCACAGGAAAATATTTGTATATACCTTCGATCAGTGTGAAGGCTTAAGCTACCAATAACAATATACTCAGCCCAAAAGAGACTCCCCAAAGAGCGCGATTCACCCAGGTTTCCGATCAAGAGCCTCCGTAGCCCGTACTCCTATCATGCATCGTGCGGGATCTTGCAGAGAATAAGTCAATTGTAAGCTGATAATTATCAAAATTATTCTCTCACATGGCTACGCTACTCCACGATGATTCCCAAAATCGCGGATGGCTTGGGAACAACGGATCTCCACACATTATCATCGATGTAGGCCTCAGGGGGAAACTCCACCCATGTATCCGTATTCGCAGTATTATAATGACTGGGACAGGTAAAAATAAAGAAGCGATACTGATTGAATTCCTTGTCTCGATCAACAGGTTTGATGTCATAATAAAAACCGTTATGTTTTTGCTGCTTTAAACGAACCCAGGGAAGAACAAATTTCTTTGCTTCCTATGTAAAATCTATTAATCGTATTTCTACGCCAATCTCGAGAGTTGTCTCACCTCAAAGTTCTTTGGTCTATCAATTTCATCGTTTGAACAAATACTGCTCCATTTAGTGTTTGAGCCTTGTCGCGCGCCTACAGTAAGTTTTATTTTACCGTACGTGAAATCCCATTCTGAAATTCCTTTGACAGGTTTTGTGTTCAGAAACACACCGACTTCGTCGCCGGAATGAATGAAAATAGACCAGTTGGAGACTTCAATGTCCGCCCATATCCATTGAGCTGCCCTCGTAAGATCTCGATAGCGCAGTATAACATTGTCTGTCCGTAAATCGTCTGAATAGCGGCTAAAGACGCGAATAGCGACTAGAATAGCGTCCTAAAACTACAGAATCAGCCTGATACCATGCGTGAAAGCTCAGGCCACTTACTGCATAAGATGCAGGGATAGCTACGACTGCATAATGGGTTTCAGAATCCTTGTCAGGTCCGGAGAAGACTAATCGGAGCCGGCCAATTCTCTGTGCTACCTGAAAATCACTAGATAGTGGCCTTGGCTGTAGAACAGAAACTGAAGCTGAAGGAGCAGGCGTTGACATTGGCGCTACGTGTATGGCATGAGTGCGACCTGTACTACTTTTAGGCAGTGCCGGGGAGTCGGATATATGGTACGGCGAGTCAGGCTGGTCGGAAATGAGGTAGGAGGATGCGCCAATCGAGAGGCTAGAAATGCTGCGTACATCCTCGTCGCTCATGGTGACGAAGCTAAAGATCGTTATCAGACGCCGTGAAGAAAATGCTCCCGCGATCTTTTCGGGCGCTCGCAGCGCAGTATAAGGTTGGATTAGAGAGTTTGCGCAGAAGCCACAGCGCCACCTCATGGTTTTGCGACGTTGCGCTATTTTGCGCAATCATTGGTTGTATGGCGGTGGAGCCAGGGCCCTGGCCCCACTTGAAGCCCCACCATGGCTTCCGTAAAGGGAAAATATGCATTCCCAGTACGGAAGGAGCTGTAAGGAACTTACTAACGCCCATACTCACAGAATCGCGTGACTGATTAACGTCACACTCAAGCGCTCGAATCCCAAAATAGTATAAATAGACTAAACACCTGTAACGTACTTTAGTCTTAGCTTTCTTACTACAAGAGACAGTTGGATTCCGCTAGTTATACTCTCGCTCGAAACCAGTTTATTCCCTCGGAAATTCCACTCGCTAAGTACCCGATTTAGACTCATTACAGGAGCCACAACGCAAACATATGAAAAGCCATAGCAGCGCAACGTCGAAAACCACGTGGTGGCGCTGTGGCTTTTGCGCAAACTCTCTATTAAACGGGATAAATCTCGACCCAGTCTCCTTTGAATATGACCGCCACCATGTTCCCAAAGTTCCCAAACGAATTATGCGAGGGAATACTTTCTTATCTCGAGGAAGATCTCAAGACATGTAATTCCTTTCCATATTGACTTTCGGACGATTAAGGTTATTTTCGACAGGGATATTCCAAGGAACCTCTGGGAAAGACTTTAACACCGGTCCTCGTGTCTATTCAATGTACGAAAATTCAAGCTTACCAAAAAATTCCGAGGTAGCATTCAATTCTTGTACAAGCTTTGGCTACTCAGGCTACCCAAGCCGTGCGATGCCGAAGTCACATTTCCGTCAGCTTTTCGTCTCTGGATATACTCCATTGCTATCCAACCCGCCTAATCTGACTCATGTGGAAGGTATTATCGAGCCCTGTTACGATCCAGAATTGAGGGGCACAGATATTCCCTACGAGGTTCTGGGATGTCTTCTCATGCATCTACGACTGAACTACGTTCGGCTGCACGGAAGCTCATGATGGTGTTTGATTCAATGTTATGTATGCGAAGTGCATGTAATATCCAACAATAAAAATATGCACCAGAAATGAAGAAAGGCTCGGAAATTACCATATTGGTTCTCATAATTGTAATACATTCTAATGGCCTGAAAAAGCCATAAATACCACAAGAAATGAAATACGCTACCAGCAGAAACCTGTCTATCCGTTAGACTAGAGGACGATATTTTTCATATCCAGGCCACTTCCTGCCATACTGATGCGCCTCCACTTTCAAGAATTGCAACATCTGCCACCGCTTGTACTACACTAGAGGAATTCCAACCTCCGTATCACCACCAGCTGTCACATACATGACACGCAATATTCGGTGAATGCTGATGAAACGACTTTTTGATTCCAGAGTCGAAACCAAAGAGAGAACTCTGGCGAGGTGTGTCAAATCAAATCAATCTTGCAATAATTAGGAATTGCCAGCTATGCGGGAGTAAATAAGTAAAGGAAAAAAGAAAACCAATAAACGCACATCTACAGGCGACTCCACTGTCCGCTCTATGGCTTCAAGCTTCGGAGAAACCATACCCAGCCTACCAAGCCAAGCCAATGGACACGATGGAAACGCTAGGTGCCTCAAACTAGACATTGTCGTCAAAATATATTCTAACTCCGTCAGCATGTCCAACTGTAAGCGGACTCGCCATTTTGAAAATACCACGAACACCAAATCAATGGAGGAACCCTGGCGTTTAAACAGACAAACACTCGGCAACGGCATGAACAACGCCTCAAGGATGAAAGGGTGGGATTCAGGAGGAATAATTCACACCACTTGGTGAAGGAGCTGCGTTGCGAGTAGGTTACTCGTTAGGCACCAAGTGAGGAACTTGATATTCGAATAAGCCCTTCAAACTGGAGTATACCAATCACGGATGTGTTTTCTACTTTAGGGAATCGGGCCAAATTCAACCGGTATTTATTTGCAACCACCTACTTAGATTCACCTTTCCACTCGCACAAGGGGATACAGTCTCTGTCTGACCAAAGGAAGACCGGATATCTAGAGCCTCCCATATCCACAAAATCTTCCGCAAGCGTGCACAGAGCTTGCACATAGCCTTCTGAAAGGGTTACAGCCATGGCTGAAGCATTATCTTCAAGACGAGATGTGTTACGGGGACCGGGGATAGGAATAACTGCCAAGCATGTAAATATTATCACGAGAAACAATGTAATTAAATAAACTTACATATTAGGTGCGAAACAAGGATCCAGACACATGCAACTTAGCTGCAGGTCCTACTTTCCTTATCGGCAATAGCCTGGACCTTATCGACAACAGTAAGCGTTTTCGGTAGATTCACTCCATTAAACGGCGTAAAAAAGAGGCCTATAATCCGTTTCTCCAAAGTCCGCACGAGATTGGAACTTAAAATCATTAGCAGCAATAATCAGTGAGGCTCTATCCAGAAAGGATCAACGTACCTTCCACTCGTCAAGCCTCTGTTCAAAGGAGAAGCCGCCGCGAGACTCACGCCGGTTTCTTCGACGGCTATTAAGAAGTCATTCTTCTCAATGTCTAAACTGAAAAGATTGTATTCCTTCTGAGCAGCAACGAGTTTTTTTCTCAGGCACCAGGAACAGCCTTCGCTCGTCTCAAAATCGCTGCATTAGGCTCACTGAGCCCAATATATCGAATTTTTACCCTCATTAACGAGTTCTCCGTCACTACTTCAATTGGAACCGCCGGATCAACGACATGCTAATAATAGAGATTAATTATTTCAAACTCTTATCTTTTCAAGGAACGTTCGACGAACACAGGATAGTTTAGAGATTGTATTAGGTTTGTTTGTGCTTTCGGGATCGGCGCAAACGACGACAGGGTTCTTTGAACTAGTTCCCAATTATTAGCTCAGCTAAAAGGGGACATTAATATATGTTATCAAACGCATATAGTAGCGTACTATCCCCATACACATCAGAAGTATCCCATAAGGTAACACCGATATCTGCTGCTGCTGTCAAAGTCTCCCATGCCTCCTTGTTCGTCTTCCCATAATACACCCTAATATCTTTATTTACTTCAATAGGAATCTCCACTTGAATA
>KN837116.1:454540-468446 GCA_000827215.1 Sphaerobolus stellatus SS14 | reverse complement strand
ATTTGTATTTATAATGGTTTCTAGACTACTTTATATCTCCTAACATCTACCTGTTCATGCAGGAGAGCCCGGGGAGCAGATTTTAACATATTTTATTATGAACAGAATCAGTTGTATATTAGCGGGAAATAAATACAGAAACTTATTGCCCGGCATCAAAAACCCAATCAAATAAATTTCCTAAATTTAACTCGAAGTAGTTGAGGAGCTATTGTAAAATGTTTGCGAAGCATTATTTTTTGCGAACATCACGTGATTGTGGGAATCCGCCTTATGTAATGAAAATAGCTGTAACAAAACCCCTGGCACTAGCCTGCCCTATCAAAACTATTTCATCTAGAGTCTCTATCATGGCCCTTTCTAGAACCCCCGGCTTCTATGATAGGATAAAATTAGGTGGCTTCCAGAGAAGCTATGGAGACTATCATAGTGTACATAAATTACAGAAGCTATGGGCTCTATATTTGCTATATAGTCTATATAGCATTTGCCAGGTTTCCTGATGGAGGTGTGGGGCTACAGGGTTGAAGGTAGGAATATTCTATTCACAATGCAACTGGGCCAGGGGGAAAATATTCAAACTGATACTATGGCAGCTGTGCCAAAGTTAGAGTAAAATATTGAAACTGAGGAAAGAGGGAGGGGAATTGTCCATATCAATGTCCCTAATGGGCTTCTCAATATTATTTGCTGGAGGCTGCAGTCATTTGTTGATATTGCTGCATCATAGTTCTGCATGGGGGCATTCAACATTGAAAGTGGTGTGAGGCCTGGAGCATAGTGCACACTTGGGTGGAACATGGTTGCATGATGCTGCATCCCCATATTTTGACTGTGCACAGTGACAATCACTGGTGAAATGTCTGAACCGGCGGATTTGCCACATGAGGTATATGAGCAACAGTCCTGGGCGAAGTGACCAAATCGCTTTCAGTTATAACATCTTGGTGGCCGACGTATAAAATGGGCGGTCCAATGGAGTGTACTGAACAACTAATTTGCCATTCAATACATTTGTTGGCTGTCTGTTTGTTTGTGAAATAAAGGACAAGAGATGAGTGCTTCTTGTTTTGAGCCTGTAGGTCCCCATACAATTTTTGAGTATTAAACTCTGCTGCTTGAAGATCTGATGGGTGTGCTATGATATCATCATTCCATACAAGGACTCATGTGTGACATTGAGGCTATTGCACAATGGATCAAAGTTGGTGGGAAATCTGTGAACCACTATCGGGAAGGTCAGTATGGAAGGTTTGAGGGACAGAGATAGCTCTGGGATCCATTGTGAGGCATGTTTGATGAGGAAATCACAGTCCTTCTCGCTGCTGCACGACAATCATATGTCACCGCTCTGATATCTTCCCATACCTTGTATCTAAGGGATCTCCGGCTCTATTGTACCATCAATTTGTATACATGTAGTGTCATACTCGATTTTGGAGTATTGATTCACCCCGTGAACTTATGTAAAGACTTGGTCTTTACATTGTGTTCACTATTCACACCTGTAGAGTGACTGTTTACAAGTTATGTATTCAGTTACTATCTAGTACAGGTATAAGTTCAGCTGGGGAGTGCTAGTCGCTGACCCAGGTTTATATACCACAAAGTTACATAATGTAACTATATATATTATGTAATAAATATGTATCTACATGGACGCATATATAAGTGTCCATATGAGTCCATAGGGACTTAGAGTAATTGATGTGAAGTCAATTTATTGTATATACTATTATACAAGAGACGCATAGATGCATCTGGATAAAGTCTAGAGCAACTTATACCAGGGATTAATTATAATCCCTTACACCCTCCCCCTTTTGACTGAGTAGGCAGACCTACTCAAGATTATCCGTGTATAAGTTACGGGTGAGTGCCTCAGTGATTTCCACTGTGGACTCATGGGCAGTTCCCTGGGGAACTAAGCTATCATAGAAGCTTACTCTTGCCTGTAATTCATGGGCATCGGCAGGGGGGGCGGGAGAAGGAACCTCCTTCTCCATAATCTTGCCTGTCAGCTAGAGACAAGGACCCAGCAGCATGCTGGATCGGATTGGGATCAGTATCAGTCTCATCCTGATCCATGGCTTCCTCTACGCTGGGGGGAAAATAGTATGGGCTCTCCTGTACTAGGGGAAGCAATGCATCATGAACGCGGAATTGGTTCATGAGGCCACCTTTCAACGAGGCTATCTCATTGGCCCTTAGTAGGGAACGAAGAGTGACTTCCATATAGTCTTTGTCGCATGACAGACAAAGTAGGGCTCAAGTTTATTTCAAGCCAATGCTGGAGTGACAACAGTGTAGACCCCCAACCAGTAGGTGAACGCACGCCAATCAAATCTCTGTTGGTGATGGATTTCGTACCTCACCGGAGGGGGACTACAGAGGAAGGGGCTGTCATTCTTCTTCCATTGACCAGAAATCATTTGGTCCCATTTTCCAACAGTGGAAAATATCGACTGCAGCGCTATCTCAGCATCTGCGCCACAGAATTTAGGTTTAATCAAGTTAAACCAATACCAGATGTTGGCATCATCGATGTTGACATGTAAACCTTCAAGGTGAAGGTTTCGAGGAATCCCAGAGGGATTCGCATTAAATGTCTGGACAACATTTATCATCCAGTCAGGGTCGTCGTGGCAAACCATGAGGTTCCGAGGGAGACCAGGTAGAGACCTGACCTGGCATATTCATCGATGTGGAATATGACCGCTGTATGGTCACTGTAAGGGCAACCCTCGGAGCCGAGCGGACGTCACGCAGAGCTAGCAGAGGGGAAATCCAAAGTGATATAAGTAAATGAAATATATACACGCGAAGGGAATCTCACCTAGCAGAGGGGAAATCCAAAGAGAAAGACTTGGATTGCCTCTGCCAGAGTGAGCCCACTATATACCGTCCGGAAACGGGAACGCTAACTCCGAAAGGAAAGTGAACAATGATCTGATGAACCGGAAACAATAGAGAAAGGGGAAATGAACCAATGAGAAGGGAAACAAGGAAGCGGAAGCGAATGGAGAAACAATGGAACAATCCCTAAGCCGATCGGCGCTAAACAACCCATCACTCATGCGCTATGACTATATGCGCATATATCCTCCACCAGGCGACCATTGTCTCCAACCAAACCTCCCACTCTCCGGCCATAGGAGTCGACGAATGTGTTGAGGGTAAATCCCGCGCGGAATCGCTTCCAGAGGGTGCTTGACGCGAGGGATAATTCCGGACGGAAAGGTTCCGGGCGGAAATCTGGAGGCGTCCCCTGACAGTCTGAGGACTGCAGATGAGGCTGCAGGGCTCTTCCTTCGACGTAGAGCTGGCACATCTCAGAGTCATGGACATCACTTTCCATGACCCAGTTGGCCGTGCCTCTGAGTGCAGGCTAATCCCAATGTTCAGCCCGCGCTTTACCCAAGGGCTTGGGTAATACTCCAGTGGTGGAGGCAGGAGGATCAGCAATGATCCTTTTATGGGTTGTGTGGAAGCGAGAGCTTCCAATAGCAGGGATGCCTGCTTCAGGAATGACTTTAATATCGTTCCGGTGAGACTTGTCTACAGTGCAAGCAAGTCTGGTGGGGGGCTGTGATGGCCTATCCTGAGGAATTTCCTCAGGCATAGTAGGAAGACCAGCTTGGTCTTCATCATTGTCCTCTCCATCGGACGCAGGGATATCACTAATGCAATATCCATTATGAGTCACCCAGTCGGCGTCTTTTCCCCAGAGGGCATATCGCGCCCTCCCAACGTAGCAGTCAAGCTCCTCGCTATTGGGTAAATTGTCAGATTTACCCTTGGTTGTTTGGAGTTCAGCCTCCAATGATCGAACCTGGTCATCCAGATTTTTGATAGTGGCTTGACGGGTGCTGAGCTTTTCGTAGAGATCACTGATCTTGATTCTACGTTCCTCAGCCTTCGTCTTGGCTGAGTGAGCAGTCTCTTTGAGGGTGTTATGGTCCTCCAATAGATGATAATAATTGTCTCGATACCTGACCAGTTCAGGCCAGGCTTCAGTCACAGCGTCGGTGACCTCCTTCTCATCGAGACGGATCTTGTATGACCTTTTGGCGGCCATACAGTGGGATGCTGAGGCATCGCAGATGGGGCAACCCATCTTGTGTTTAATTGCTACGAATCCAGGAGCGGATTCAATGACCCATTCCATGGATGGGTCCAATTTGAATGCCTGGATGGCACTCCAGGGTAGGTGGACGGGCCCACCTGCATTGGAGCGTTATGCTGGTTATCCATGGTTGTTGATATGGGGCAAGACGTGTTCAGGGCATCTTGCAATTTTAAGCCTTGCGGAAGCGGGGTTTGAATATTTTTATTGGCTTGCTGTGTACCGGCAAGCTGGCCAGATGCTTGGTGCCACAGCACCTCAGTTCAGTTTATTGGCTGAACATCATGTGAAATATGTGTGATTGCGACACCTCATTAGTGGTGTCGAGGCAATTGTCGGGGATCATTAATCCCATGGATCTCGAGGTATCTCTCGAGAGCTTCTAATTTGTTGCATTCATGCAACAGTTCTCATGTGACGTTGCCTAATGTCCACTTGACCTGGAAATCGATCTTCCCAGTATTGGTCCATCAGTGACCAATAATCTCATCGACAAACCATTCTTGTTCGTCGCTATCACCTAGTTCATACAAGGCATTCACTTCCCTATTAGGGAAGCGTTCATCATCATTCTCAATATGAGAATGAGTCAGTTTCATGTGAAACGTCAGATTGTATGCGACGTTTCGTTAATTCTGGGGTTAATTCCAGACTGACAGTAGACTTGTTATTGTCCACCCTAAGGACCTTGTAAGGTCCTATGTATTTGGGGACGAGTTTTCGCGCTCGTCCTTTGGGTATACTTAGGTTTGCCGTGGATAGGTAGACAAGATCGTCTACTTTGTATATAGGAGGTTCTCTCCTATGCCTATTGGCGAAGTGTGTCTGTTCAACACACTTTTCAATAATACATAGCATCATGTGCTGCTATTAAATTCCACTTCTCTTGTTCAGCGAATTGTTGGATACCTTGGTCTTTCGAGGTCATAGTCATATTGACTGAAATACGGGGCATATACCCGTATATTAATTCGAACAGTGCAAACCCGGTACAGTTGAAATCCTCATAATGCATATGCCTGCGTTAAGACCATATCCGTATGCATTATGACATTTATTCATTAGGAGAATTGCATGACATGTGACAATATGTGACATCTACTTTAATCCTGCACACAACCAGCCATCAAGCGTTGTCTGCTTTGCATTCACATCCTCTTCCCTCCTCAACTGACCACGGAACTTCCTCAACTTGCCACTCAAGTCTAATGCATCCTCTGGTATCCCATAATTAAGGCATTCTTGCTTGATAATCTGGCAGAGCCTCATCACTTCTCCAATCGGCAATGGTGGTTCCTCAGTTCCTTCCTCCTCATCTTCCTCATCTTCTATCTCAATAATCTTGCCTCTTTCTATTGCCATGTTATGCATGACTTTATCAACAATCTCCTTATCACCGCCTTTTAAAATATCAGGTGATTCTCCAATCTGTTGTTCCTCTTCTGGGTTCAGTAACTCGCCCATCATTGGGACATTCAAGTCTCGCAGGCACCGCCGCTTTTGAAGTTCATGCAATGATTGTCAGATTTTGTTCTCCATTTCCTTGACTTCATTTGGAAGGATGGGAGGAGTGGGTTGGGTGGAGCAGATCTTCTTGCCGGATTTGGTAGTCCCAGAGATGCAGCAGTTGAACAGCTTCATGGTGAGCACATCTAGTCCTTGCACAGCCTTTTGTACATCAGTCTCAGCATTCATCACAATGTTCATGCAGTGGACCAAGGTTCCTCCTTAAATTTCGCTCCAAGGCAGTCCTGAAGCTTTGTTTCCACCTCAGGAAAGGTCATGTCAGATATGGCAAATTCCAACAGAAGATCCCATGCCTTCTTATCAGGAATGGATGGCTCAATGATATCAGAAACTGATGGAGGAGAGCTGCTTGGTTGGAGTTTGGTGTGGCTCCAGCAATGTTTAATGGTCTTTCAGATACAGCACCCCATGCCGCCCTAGCCATTAACATGCCTTCAAGTAAATCTATTTTATAAATATCTGATTCACTGGCTTCCTCCTTCTCCAAAGCCCATAAGCAGAATGAGTTCCGATAATGAGCCTTGAAGCATCAGATAATCCCAGCATCACAGGGTTGAACAAATGAGGTTAAATTAGGTTTGAAAAATTCAACTTGAATGTTCCTAGGTTTGTAGGCAACATTGTGGCCAGAGAAGTTGTCAATGAGAAGGATGATGTGTCATCCTTGGGCACCCATTTTGATGTCCAGGTCTGTGAGCCATTTTTGGAAGATCTCCATTGTCATCCATGCAGTCTTGTTGTTATGATAATCAAATCCAAGAGATTGTGGCTTCTTTCCTTTAAAGCAGCGAGGCATTGCAGCCTTTCTAATAAAGACCATGGGAAGTGTCTCAGTCCCAGTCGCATTGCACCCCAAGCCCAGAGTGAGTCGGAATTTGTTTGCTTTTTTCCCACTCATCTGTTTCGTTGCCAAGCCACGGTCCAGTGGTGCATAGGGGAGTAAGCCTGTTTCATCGAAGTTAAAATGGTCCTTTGGATCATTTTGGTGAGAATTTTTGCTACACAGATTTGCTCCTTATGAACTGCTGCCAGATCGACAGATGCCGCTTCTCCATTGTGTCTGAATTCCTTGATTCCATATGCCCTGCAAAGGGATTGTACCCATCCATCGCCATCCAGTCTCTCTTCAGCTGGGACATTGCATAGATCCTCGAAAGTGCAGCGTTTACATGCCAACATGGCACCTGTCACCGTCTCACACTTCACTTCCATTTGCTGGACCCAAAGGAATAGTGATTTCTCTACATCTGGCTTTGTAACAACTCTGGGACATTTTGCTGACAAGGCAATTGGATTGAATTCGACTTGTGCATTAATTTTAGCCTTGTCCTTCAGTCTTCATGAGAGGGTCAGTTGCGTGAAAATCAGAGCACCTTCATGTCAGTTCCTAAAATGTTCAACAACTTTCTTCTGGTCGACCCCTTGATGGGCCTTCATCCAGGTAAAGACTGTGATCCAGTCATGGTAAGTGAGATTCTCACAGGTTCGAGTCTTCAATGGCTTGGCAGAGGTCTGTGGTACATTTTTTTTCGATGTCCATGGGTTATGAGGCACATAGGGTGCATGGGATGTACGGATCTTTCATTTAGGCTCTGAGCATTCAGGTGGCATGCTGAAGGAAGAGGGAAATGAATTCTCATTTCATTTTGAACCAAACAATGAGAAATCTGCCACAATCTGCTGAATAAGGCTGTGCTTGCACTCAGACTGCTATTGTTTCATGCCTCTCATAATGCATAATAACCCACTGGAACCTATTCATTATTCAGTATGCATTATGTCGCAGAATCACCCTTAACCGACACAGTACTGACCCAAAAGCTATGCAGTATGAGATTTATGCATTATGAGGATATACATTATGAGGATTTTGACTGTAGTAGCACTAGTGCTACTGTTGATGGCAAACTACCATCGGGCATTTTTCAGCCCAATCCTTTTGGTCGTCTTTGACCACAGCTCGGGGTATTTGAGTAATAGAACAATTGGCTCATTCTGTAGCACCATCCGTTTGAGGGTGAAATGCTGTTGACATTAACAGCTTGGTTCCTAGGAGTCGGTGTAACTCCTTCCAGCATATCAAAGTAAACTTCGAGTCTCTATCAGATACGATAGATGTTGGTAGTCCATGTATGTGACCTACCTCTTGGAGGTAGATCCTGGCTACCTCCTTTGCTGTTATGGTGGTCTTTGTTGGGACCAAGTGTGTCTGAGATGTCAGACGATCTATTATGACTAGTAAATAGTCATGCCCATTGGGCACTGGTAGTGGTCCAACGAAGTCCATACCAATGGATTCCCAAGGTTGTTCGGGAATCAGTAGAGTGTGTAGAAGCCCAGTAGGCTTCTGATTGCTAGAGTTGATTGTCTGGCATTTTCCACAGGAGCTGCAGAAGGCTTCTACGTTGGCTGTCATTGATGGCCACCAGAAGGATCCTTAAATATATTTCAAGGTTTTGAAAGGACCAAAAGGTCCTATTGTTTGGTGGGCTTGGTCAATCAGGACTTCACTGATCTTCCTTCCCCTCCAAAGAGTGTTCCTCAGGATGCATACAACTGAATGACCAAGGCTGTTCTTAGTCCAAAGGAGCTCATCCTTTAGTGCAAAGCGCGGATGTGCTTTCACATCCTGTAACACTCTTGAACAGAGTGTATCATTGGTGTATGCAGGTATGAATACCTGTTTTAGGTTGATATCAGACTCAATTCTCGTTCTGAGCAGTATGCCATTCGTGCCAGACTCGATAGTGAGTACATCATTGTTGTCCTCCAGTTGGGGAAGTACAGTGACTTCTGGTGTAGATGAATCCAGATTCATCGCATTGGCTTCCAGGATCCTGTCTTCCTGGATTTCTTGGAGTCGCTGTGAAAATCTCAGGGCATTCGTGCGTATTTGAACTGCACGTTCTATTGGGAGTGTGTCTCCCTCTGGATCGAGTTTTCGATCCATATCAACGAAATTTCCTTCATCGCAATGATCTGTCAACAGATCAAATTCATGGTAGCATGATAAAGCATCTGCTACCCGATTGTGTTCCCCTGGAATGTGTAATGTCTCGTAATTAAAGCGAGATAGGAACTGCATCCATCGCACTTGTCATGGTGATAGCTATGGAGCAGTTTTAAAATAGGACAGACCCGCATTGTCTGTCATGAGGACGAACTTTCGTCCTAGTAGTTTATCTTGCCATTTGGCAAGAGCCTCAACGGTGGCAAGAGTTTCTTGCTCAGGCACAGTATAGTTATGCTGTGCCATATTGAATTTCCTGAATAGGAAACCAGCTGGGTGACAAGTCTCCCAGTCTTTGCCTTGGCCATACATGGCGCCAATGCCTGACTGACATCCATCAGTAATAACCTATATGGGTTCATCCAAGTCAGGATTGATCGGCTTAAGTATAGGCAATCTACATGCCAGCAGTTTTATCTGCTGGAAGCACTTCTCGTAAAGAGGAGCCCACAGGAATTTCCTGTTATTTCGGGCAGCAGCCAAAAGCGGGGTGCTATATGCAGAGATATCTGGCATGAACTGCACCAGATACTGGACTAGACCCAGAAATTGTTGGACGTCTTTGTACATCCTAGGAGTATACCATTCTCGGACCACTTGCATTTTATCCATGTCCGCATGGATACCTTTATCATCAATGATATGGCCTAGACAGTCCATACACTCAGAGTAAAGGTCAGCTTTACTTGGGGAGAGAAACAATTGTGATTCTCTAAGGGTCGCAAAGACCTTACCAAGGTGTTCCTCGTGATCCTCGATGGTATTCGAGAATATAAATATGTCATCCAAGTAAACATGGACAAATAAGCCAATGTGTGGCCTAAATATAGTGGTCATTAACTGCTGAAATGTCCAAGGAGCATTACAGTCTCCTTGTTGCATATCTTGGCTCTTGAAAGTGCCATAAATTGTCGAAAATGTAGTTTTATCGATGTCTTCAGGGATAACCCTGATTTGCTCATATGCTTCTGACATATTGAGCTTCGAGCAATATTTCGCTCACGTGACATCATTTCGAATGAGGTCCATATCCAGAAAGGGAGTAACATCTCTTTCAGTATTTGCATTTTGAAGTCGCAAATCAAATAGTGTTCTCAGTATTTCTTTCAATTCCTTGAATATGCATAGCATCGGCACAGCTTGTGATGCAGAGGTTGGTTCCCACCAACCAGCTTTAAGATAGTGGTCTATCTTGGCATGTAACTGAGGTCGCAGAGCCTCAGGGCATTTGGGTAAATGATAGTTAAATTGTTTATTGGGATCAATCAATTTGATCCTATGATTTACCTTACGCATTGGAGGTAATTTCAAAGGTATGTCACCAAATAGGTCAGCATACTTCTCCTTCCATTGGGAGCGGAGACGATAAAAGTTGTCTTTAGTAAGCTGTATGCTTACTCGTGCAGAAGAAATGATTCTTCTTTCTTTTCAATTGAATATTTCAATCCCACTAGTAGGAGCTATAGCCCTACTTGGAACCTTGATAGGTTCTTGTAGCCTTGATCAGCATAGTTGTCTATTATGTTGAATACTAGTTTCGAAAAGAATGACTAGGAGGAGTCTCCATGTCTACAAGGATATTGTGGTCCTTCTTTATATCGTTGTTTTTGACGATATTATGGAGGTCGTCATCATCTTTGACATCCTCCATTGAGACTCCAGCCCAATTTTGTCCAAGGAGTGACTTTTTATAGTCACTTGCACTTACAGTAGCTTTAGTACTGTAGGAGTTATCTTCATGATGGACTGGAGATCCATCATGGATAACTATATCATCGTAGTAATCTACAACTTTTGTAGTGCTCAGAGCACTATTAATGTCAATAATGACATTGTAGATGTCTTTGCCGCATACATAGGGTTTGTCCCTATATATGCGTCGAAGCATGTCTAGGGGTCATTTGATATGACCACAATAGGGTAGCATATATGCTACCAAACTTATGATTTTTTGTAGTTCCCTCGATGTCTGGGGAACTGGAATGACTAATAGTTTGTTCTTAACAGATTCGAAGGATAATTCCTTCATGTTTTCAGATAGTTGGTTGGCTATAGGGTCAAGGGGCAGGTTCCCTTGCAGTGTCGCTTTATTAGCTGACATTCCATGGATCTTGGCCTCTTCCGAGGCCAACCATACGGATAGATCATTATCTATCGTTTCTCCATTGATTACAATGGATCCTAGGCCATTAAAATCTATGTTGGCCTTGACTCACCTTAGGAACGGAGTTCCTAACATAACATCGTAGTAGTTGACGTTGGTGATATCAAACATATCAGTGTATGTTCGTTGTCCTATGGTAATATCCGTAGTTGCAGTATAGTAGCGTTTCGCTCTACTTCCTTGGAATGCTTGCTGTATTCCAATAGGTTCCGGCAGTTTATGCATATGGATCCCAGTTGCTCGCGCAAATTTGGAAGACATTATTATGCCTTCACAACCACTGTAGAATAGGCAGCGGGCTTTGGTGCCTCCTACTAGGAAGTACCCTGTGATCATTAATAGATTGTTTTTAGACCGAGTAGGTCTAGTGGTCTTCATTTTGACTGTATGGTCATAGAGGGGTTCCCCTTCTTTGGCTATTTTAGCCTTCCTGGCATTCGCCGGGCCAACAGGTATGACTGCGGCAATCTGTGCCAGGTTGTGGCTATATCTAACTGAGTTTACTCAGTGAGGCTGGTCATCATCAGACCAGTCGAATTCGCTGGGTTTGCTGCCCCAGCTACGTTGATCCTCTGAAAGATCAAGTTGATCGTCATAATCTTCATTACAATACTCGTCCTCAGTAGGACGTTCATCATCAATTGGGTCATTGATGTCATGGTCGGTATTATCGACCTGTTCTGTAGGTGAGTCCTCTATATGGACAGCTCCTACGTGGCGGGCCCTGATGGGCTCTGGGCAATTGGGCTTGATGTGGCCCGATTTGCCACAATTATAGCATTCAATGCTATTATGGGACGAGTCATGATTTGTTCATTGCCTATTTATAATAGGTGGTCCAGCCTGGCCAGGGGCAGTTGGTGAGTTTCTATTAACTCCTGAGGGTCCAGGGGTGATCACTGGACCCTTGTTGATCTCACCCGATCTGGTGGGATTAGCACGGTGCTTGGTCCTATCAGGACCATTAATCCTAGGCTTATGCCTAGCGTTGGACGATAGGCTATCATCCCATCGACTAGTAATAGTCATAGGTTCACTATTACGAACCCCAATATCATAGCAGTTAGAATCTTCAAGCTTAACCACTTTCAGATACAATTTATGGATTGTCTTTTTCTCAGGGTTGTACCCTGCGCGTAATAGCAGGGATCTCAACCCTGGTCCTAGATTATCTATGAACTTCTTATGAAGTGAGTATACGTCAGGTCGTAGGACCATTCAAGACACATATAATTCGAGTTCGGTGGCGAACTCTTGCATGCTTAGCGTGCCTTGTTTGATGAAATCAAACTTGTTAGACACTTCGCGTCTTGCCAATGAAGGGATATACTGGCTATATAGGCCAGTCACGACTTGTTCCAAGTCCATGGGAGTACCTTGGTACTTCCTGGGTTCAGCTGTTTTGTCAAACCATTCAAGGGCTTTGCCCTGTAATCTCGTTCCTAAGCACAAGACCTAATACTTATATGCATCAGGACCTAGCATGCTATGCATGTCTAGCCATCGTAGGAGGCCTTTGACAAAGGTCTCGAGAGTTCAAAGCTCTGTTCCCCGCTATACTTGTCGGGGGGAGTTACCTTAACTCCAGCTTTGGCCAATGGAGATTTCTCCATTGTCGTATGTATGTTTTGGTCAAGCATATACCTGACCATTCGTACGAGAGCATTATCACTCTCATTATTGGACATATCTAGTATGTCCCTATCGTCTGGCTGTTGGAAGGGTACTGACCCTTCCCGATGATTCCTGACAGTGGTCTCACTGTCAGTGTCATTGTCTTCGATGCCATCGAAGGGAGCATATCATATGCTTTTACGGGGGTTATCCTGTATTGCAGTTTTCCTAGCATTCTCACTAGGTTGGATTGATTGCTGTCAATCCTGTGGATTTAATGATCCAGCTTTACTCAGTCTGAGTAATCGCTCGTATTCCATACGAGTGCTTTGCGCTGCAGTGGCCACCTGGTTAAGGTGGTCTGCCGGTGCTTGGTCTGCATACAGCCGTTCTAGAATGGCGGTCTTGGCCAAGAGTTTGGTCCGAGCTTTACCAAGCGCTTGCTTGGGATTGGATCTATTATTAGATCCGTCAGTTGATTGTATCAACTCGGGGTCAATGTTATGTTGACCAGTCATTGATTCTTCATCAATGTTCAACCAATTGCTTGGTTGTTCAGGATGAGGATCAATGTCCTCATTGTAAGGATCCTTGTGAGGATTCCTAGGGTGAAGGCTCGCTTTGCCCTTGGCAATGGCTGGGTATTTCTCCCGGATTGCGATCAACCGCGTTCACAAGGACCTAGTCCTTGTCTCGAGAGCACTATTGCTCTTGTTGGTTTTATCCAACAGTTGAGCTGCTTGATGGCTCATGTTGTGGATGGAGTTTACTTCATCCATATGCTTGTTGAAGGTGTTGAGCATTTCTTGGATTTGGTCGCCAAGTGCCAACTCCTCAGGGTCTGGATCGGCTGAGGCCGATCATTCACTTGGCTCAGCATAGTCTGAGTAAGTTTTAGGGAGCAGCGGGTCTCTGCTCCCGTCATGAGGGTTGGGGGTCTGAGTGGGATCCTCAGACGTTCCCCGTTCGCTTGCCAGCTGGGCAAGCTTGTCAGTGGCACAGGTGTTCCGTGTCGTAGGGTGAATAGTATTCGCCTCTGAGGTGGCTGACGCCGTCTTACTGGGATCCATGCCAGGTTCCATGGTGGGGTCATTCCCACCTATGACATCGGGAGTGCTGTCGCTGTCAGTGGCATCACCGGTCCCTGCAGGGACCTTGTCAACAGTTCTTTTCTTTGGGGCCATTGGAATGAAGATACGTTCCTAGTATTCGCAATGAATAGATTTGATTGTATATGTAAGGGCAACCCTATCCTCAGATGGACATCACACCTGATCTGATAGAGGAAATACAAAGGACACACACCTGATAGAGGAAATACAAAGATAAAAGTCTAAGGAAACCCCCATCAGGTGGCCACATCTCCATATGCCAGCAGATTCAAACTCAGCTCAACTCTCCCAGGCTCCCTGACCAATAGCACCTACAATGCCCATAAGACAACTATCTACCAAATAATGTCAAA
>KN837116.1:168846-227616 GCA_000827215.1 Sphaerobolus stellatus SS14 | reverse complement strand
CCAGATCAAATTTTCTATTCCGACCCTTCCGATTCTTGCGGAAACTCAAGTTTAAAGCGAGTTTTGTTTATAAGAAACGCGCTACTCAGCCCACTACAGGTATGTATGCTACACTTTCCAGTGCGTAGAGGTCTAATCATTCAAAAGAAACTGAGGGTATCGAGAATCTTATTGCTGGTATGGATAGGGCAATAGACCGTTTGGGCGGGGTAAACCATTGTCGTGAGTAAACTTACATGCATTATTTATAAAGGACTTTTCAGATGCCCCCTGCAGATTCCGATTATACCACAGAATGTTGAATTGAAAAGAGTCGGTAAACAAAGAGGTCTCATAGTCTACCATGAGCATAACGTAGAATCATTTCAGATTTTTAGGACTTCATTTATCATTGTATCAACAAAATTCTTATATACAAATTGTACATAGCAGTTTTATTTTACTAGCTTCGATGACTTGCTTTAATTCACTCCATATCACTGCAGTAAATTGTATAACAGCTTCGAGTGGTAACCTTATGTCTGTGATCAGCAAGAGACCGGGGAAAGTCGTCATGCCACCGGGTTGCAAATTCAACGTATCTTGAATCCAAGCTGGAAGAGTCAGCGCAGAGTTTTAGTTATAAATAGTTTTACTTACTATGTCCACAAATTGGGCTTCGGGTATGTCACCATAGGCTCTCTCCAATACGCCCTCTTCATGAACACGTATCCATATCCTTCTATCGCTGCAATTGAAAGTGTTGGTATTATCTCCCTTCGAAGGTCATTGCACTTTGAATATATATCTTTCCAGCCTTCCAAGGACACAATATAATCAACCTTCAATACAGCACATCGAATATATTTGAATCTTATATCCAGATGACGTAGTTTAGGAACGACATCATTTCCATCATCGTCCTTCGGTGTGACTGCTTCATAGCAATTCGGAGAAATGTCATTCCGGCAATTTGACCAGGAGTATCCACGGTAGAAATCGAATTCAATAGAGTTGTTAGGGAAGATACAATCCGGTTTGGTGGCAAATTCTTTGAGGTTGATGAGCAAACAGTGCTTATCTCCAATTTGGTGAGGGTGGTCACTCGTCGACGTGATCTCTGACATACATTCATATTCAATGTCCAAATTGGTAATGACTTTAAATCCTCGGTTTTGATACTTTTTCAGGGCTTCTACAGTTCCGCCAGTTAAGGGGCAAGCCACCATAGTATATCCACGGGTAATGGTGAGATATGGGAATAAACAGTATATACGATTCCATGAGAAGAAATTCATTACAGCGGCTAGGTTGATGCGTTGTGTCAGTGAATAAATATATGGAAATAAATAATATTGTGGACATACTAGAATGAAATCTCAAAATCGACTGGATAGGAGTAGCTTCCGGCACCATGATCTGCACCCGAAGAGTTTCTTTGCCCTTCACTTTCTTTTCAAAGAATGTGACAGCCACCAAGGATGATAATGGATATGAACTTGATAGACTAGCGACAGAAAGTTCATCCTCCTCGGATGTAACTTCAGATGTAGGTTCATCCCCATTGTCCTCTTCCATTTCACCATGATCACTTGCATTGACTTCGGTTTCTTCAGCTTCAAGAACCTCATCTTCATTCTCATAACTACTGCCATCACTATCTGCCCATGCACCACGGTTTTGGAGATTCGATTCTCGACCTTTCTCAGCATAACCCGCTGATTTGAGCCATTCCTTGACGTTATCATATTCATTTGGCCATATATATAGGTCAAGATCACTTGAGGGCCAATATTCGCGGAGTAGAATCTGCAGAACAAATGATCCTGATACAAGTGTCCCCGTTTCCGCTTGCATTTTTCGGAAGCTTTCAGGATCCTCAAAGAATTTCTTTAGGCGACGGTTGACATTGAAAGTGCTAATCGCGAAGTCTTGGACGATCATTTGTATGTACTTGCAACTCGCTCCGAATCGATAAAGGTCTGAAGTTGAAAGGAAGCAAAGGATATGATGACATAGTTCACTGATTTGAAAAACCAAGTGAGGCGGTGCGGGGTCAGGATCTATGATAGCTTTGTCATATACCATACCAGTATCAATATCCATGGTGTATTTGAGCACTAGTATGATGCTTTCTAATGATGAATTTGCAACGAGTGTAGATAAGTGTGGTGTAAAGGGTGGAATGAGTTCTATCAGAGAGGATTTCAGCTTTATATGGATGTTGAGAGTAAGAGAGTATTATAGAAATGGATGAAAGAGTGACGGAACAATATTTTCAGAATGTTACTAACGGAGGGAGTGTCATTATCGTGAAGGGACGGACATGGAGTGACATGGGTGCCGCTCTGAATCCATTTCAAGAATCAGCGCTTAATTTCATGCTTTTTCATACCTCTCTGACACCTTCTATGACCTTCATGGACAACTATTAATTATCCCACATTTATCTCTATCGCTCTATTATAGTAATTCTTTCATGTAAATTTCATCTCAATTCTACTTATTCGGGTCAGTACCTAGGTCGTAAAAGATGAATTGATGATAAGTGTCCTGCACTCTTCTTTTTCGTAATAATTACAATTTTGAAGCAGGAAATTTTTGAATCATGATTGCCACCAGATTCTGGATTAACGTACCAGTGATGCAGTCATCGTTAATCAATGAGAGTAATCTCCAGCGGCCTATTCACAAATCTCCTCCCGTACTCTAGTGATCCCCCTTTGACGATTCAGTGAATTTTATTGACCTTGAACCACTTTCAAGAACTATATAAGAGTATTCTCTATTGTCACCTTTAGTTTATCGCACTCAATTGTGTTGTTGGTCAACCTTTACTCGTTAACTCCGATGTCTTTCTCTCTCATAAGCGGCAACTTCGCTCTCAGTGCTCTCTCTCGTATAGATCCCTACGCTTCTACTACGAATGAACCGGAAGAAGAGGATTGCATCTACTACAGATCCCGTGTCATGGGGAACGATACAGAAATTCCTACAATAATTCGGGTATTTCTCCCACGTTCAAGCTCTCCTGTCAAGGATGCGACATTGGCCAACATTCACGGCAGATTTTTCACCACGCAGGATGGAACAATCTTCATCGAGGCTATCCATGTCACCTATTACTCAAATTGGTCGATTTCGTCACTCTCCGCTGCCGTTCCTCGTCCTCGGGTTACTATCTCCGGACATGTACACCTTTCAATCAAGATGGATAGTGGAACCGTCTTATTCCACTTGAAGGCTTTTGCGTATGTTTCCGGATTATACCAACTTTCATCTGCAATGTACGCTGCTGTCTCTTAAATCTTAAAAGCGTTTAATTGATATTGATTCGAAATTTAGAGGGGCCATTGTTCCGAATAAACGATGGCCAAACGGTCCTCCGATTCCCAAGCCTTTCAGCCCTGTGCATATAACCGGACCTATCGACTGTATTGATTCAGTGACAGGGTTTCCAGTCGTGACAGTAGAGGAAATTACTCCTGAAATAGGAAACCGAAAGGCAGGTTTGCTTGCATACCAGGCTCAACAGGAGATGGATAAAGCACGAAAAAAAGGTAATCGGCACCCTTTGCTGCATACATTATTTCTTTAATTAATATTGTTTTTTCGATTAGAAATTCCCAATTATCGCTCCGGTCTCCTTCCAGATCTCAAATTTTCTTATCGCACTTCTACCGCGTCACTTGCAAGCATCATTCCTTCTCACGGTCTGTGGCCAGCTGTTCTTGAACGTAATCCTGGTGATACAATGGATACTGGTATAAGGTATGATCCTTTTACCGATAACCAGGCTAATAATATACTCCCTCCACCATGTACGTACATTCCCTTTATAGAACGACAGATGCTTTACTAATTTTTTATGTTTCGATTCAGATTCAGACCAGTGTTCTCGTCGATTCGAATCTATGGTAATTACTACTTCCCTCACTCCACCCCTCGCGGAACCTGCTTCAAAGGAAGGTGCTCGAGTAGTTACCTTTGATCCTTCGCTGTTTCTGCGTACCAAAGGAAATTCAGACAACTTCCCTTCCACTTTACGACGCCGAAAGACTCTTCCGGATATACCGCTCCGAAGAAGTGCTCGCCTTAACAAATCAAATGCTGTCCCAACTAGGACTTTGAGGAGGGGACGATCAGCTGACAATGGCGTGGGTTTTTAGTCTGTTGTATTTTTTCTCGTGAATTATGTTACTGTTAGTTTGCAAATACAATTATTTTGGTATTCTATTATTTTATCTTCGAGAGTTTATTCATTTCTTTATATTTTCTCTACTCAATGATATTCAAGTGCGATTACGAATCTCATCGATTGTTGCACATGCTCTTGATTGCGAGCGATTTCATCTAAATCAAGAAGTGTATTATGAATGTTAATGAAGGGTCTAGGGCTCCGTAAATGGCTTGAGAGTAAAGTATGTTATATCACATCTCAGAGAAGTTACGAAGAATAAATCTAAGTAATATCCAGCAAAATTCGCACCATGCTTATGGCAGAAATTTATAATGAAATTAGCACATAAACCACAACAACGGCCATGACAGTATACGACATCACTGGCAACGACGAAGAGGAGTTGAGCCCTCTTTTCCGAGCAATTGGTGACCTTGGATTACTAATGTTACGTGGGGCTACTCAGACTTGAACAATTATTAACTGTGAAGTGTTAACCAGCCAGTCTTCCTTTAGATGGTACGAATAAAGTCAAAACCCGGATTTAATGCTGATGGCATTTTTAGTAGTTGATCCGAATATAGTCGAATCCTCTTATGGTATTCTTAATTTTCAAATAATTGATCACTTTGATTAATTCCAGATCCTTTGTCAATATCTCGTCCTGTCAACCAGGGTTTGCCGGTGTTTTATTTAGGGGAATCTAAAGTATGGGCAGCCATGGGTAAACAGGTGTTCGGCATGCACTCGCTCTCGGCAATCTGAACTTGCTTCTTTAATTAATTAATATATATTAAATAATGGTTTCAAATGATTCTAGCGATAACGATAATATGACGATAATAATAACTATAGCCATAACAAGTGCTATGATAACACCACACTAACCGATGTTCTGGTACACTATGTATGCCACTCTCTTCTGCAATTGTTTATTTATCATCATCATGAAGAATTAAGAACCTTAGCTAAAATGATACATCTTAGTGTAAGCGATAGAACCCCTATACGGAAAATCTCGAGACTGTGATGACACCAGGGAGTAGGATGAGAACGATGAGGTGACACGAATAATCTAAGTACAAAACCGAGAGAATGGCTCTCTAACATCGCGATAACAGGCGCATCATAATGTCAGGAAAATGCTGCATATCAAAAAATAGCCAATAATACCAAAATGCTATGGCATCGTCAGTTAATAATTTTTTATTATGATTAGAAGTTTATTTCATAGTCGTTATTCATTAATTCATATTTTCTGAATTAATGACTGTGAACGAATATTAAGTCGTTTTCTTGCCTTTATATGCGAAGTTAGAGGGATATTGGTGGCCAGTGGTGACTCAATTATGTTTTGTTTACTCTCTAGCTATAAAAGGACACTTATTTTGACGTTCTTAACCTTATTCCAACATATCCCCTTTTATACCTCACGTCAAACGCGTCACTGTTGCATACAGAGGCAGAATTTAACACAAGCGAAGTCGAACCTCTCTAGCATCATGTCTCTTTCTCAGATTTGGGGAAATTTTGTTTTAGGAGAGCATCACAGGGAAAATCCGCACTATCCCGATCGCTCGGGTTATCATCTTTTCTACCAAACACTCATACCATGCAATAATGGTGTTATACCTGCCACCATCCGAATTTATCAGGTGTTAAGCGAACCTGCGATTCCCTGCGGAACAATAGTATTGGTCTATGGTCGTTTTATATACCGCAATGATATTGGCTTTGAGATCGAAGCTTTCCATATTTTTCCGTACCCTTCGTTTCCACTTCCAGATAGTCAAACTACCGATCTTTTCAGGCCCAGAATATCCATGATCGGCCACGTACTTCGTAGTCCAACTAGGTCAATGACCGGAACTGTTTTATTCCCAATTAATTCTTTGGCTTACGTGAGAGATTTCCTTCAAGTTAGTACTGTGATGTATGTTGATTATTTATCGTAATTTATTCGTGCAATATGAAGCTATTGACGGTATACGCAGAGCCTCCATAGTTCCCAATAATCGATGGCCTGGAGGGGTTCCATCTCCTAAAGTCAATAGTCCTATACATGTATCGGGTCCCATCGATTGTATTGATGATAATACCAAATTGCCAGTTATAACGGTGGAAGAGCTGATTTTGGAAGTTGGAAATCGTAAACTAGGCGAATTGGCATATGAAGCAATGTTTCAATTGGCAGCTCAAGGCATGCCAAACAGCCACAGTATGTAGCATGATATTTTGCCTATTTTTTTTTTTTTTGCGACCAAAGTTGAGTTAGCCTATCTCAGTTCCTCCTCATGATTTGGCAGCAGATTCCGCTTATAACTATCGACCATCTTCTGTTTCTATCGCCAGCGCACCGCCTTTGCCCAATTTCTGGCCAATACCTCTTGAACGACCGAAGGGTGCTACTCACGAAACTGGTATAGAGTATCCGCCCTTTGGTGTCCAAGAATTGAATGATCCCTTTGATAGTTCCGGTACGTTTAATAGCTTGAAGTTTTGATTGTCAATTTATCGTCCTAATTGTGGCTTACTCCTTTGTTATTCACTTTCATCTCAATTTAGCTAACATCCTTATTCAGGATCGCCGATGGAAATCACAGAAGAATCAAATATACCGCCATCAATGTCATTTCCACTCCCCTACATCGCCTCGTCAAGCAACCTATATAATCCCCACGAAAATACAACCACAGTTGACTATCAAGCTAAAGGAAAGGATCGATCATCCTTTATCGCTTTGTGTCAGAACCGTCCCATCTGTTCTGGAGCAGGACTGCGCCACTCCTCCGTTGAACCTGCATCTATCACGGTCAATTCCAGCACAAATGAGAGGAAACGAAATTCGGAATCGATCTATGTATCCAGACGTCTCAGGAGACGATGGAATGGCACCTCATTTTTCCACTCGGCTTCTGTAATCAGTGATTCTTTGAAGGAAGAACGTTCCCGTGAAGGAAGTGTTGTCACTCTCAAGAGTGACTCAGGCTAGACTACGTAAATTAAGTCTAAGATTGATTAAGAAGTTCTATGTACATACCAATTCGAAATGTGATCATTCCTATACCTTTATACAGTTGTCATTGAGTGAAGCCAACGGGCAAGACGGCATTGGGTTATGTTTTCATAAACAGTCGAAGTCGCAGAACAATCACATGGCGCAGCGTAATTGTACACGTAGAACTCCTTACGTCTTTTACACAGGTAAACATTTCTTGAGAAATGATGCAAGTTACGTCTTCCAGCCAGCCAGGCTAATGAGTTCATTTTTTGAATACATTCATAGCCGAAAGTGTACCATAATTAATCGAAAGCGTTATTTTGACGTACAGTCTCATGCAGCTCAAGTAGTTTTACACACTGGGTCAACTCATTTATGCATCAGATCTATCGTGATTCCGTTCACCTATGTCCAGGAGTAGATTGGGAAATCTATCATGACCTTGATCTTAAGCGAGCTCTCATGCGCTGCCGCTGACAGCCACTGACCAAGCATCCATTCGGTATTCCCCCGTTTTGGGAATGATCTTGCCCAGCCATATCGTCGAATTTCACTTAAGTTCTCATTTGAAGCCAGTCAACTCCCATTACCCCATAGTAGGTATCATTGTTTATTCTAAGAAGGACTCATTGCGGAACTATGATAACAAATTCCATATATCGTACTAAAAGTATCCGAATAGTGTATGCCTAGTAGTTCTTATTACTGATAGGTAATACCTTGCTAATCGGGACATCAGAAAGTATGTGTTAATGACTGCATATCCAGATAAACTATTAACGACGCATGGACTTTTGTTAAGGAAACCGATGAGATGCGATCAATATCTAAATTTAGTTTGCAGCAAGGTCTCTCAGTAGTCTCAATGATGGTAACTCGAAAGGCTAAGGAAGACCAGAAATCGAGGTGACTCACCTGGATCCAGGACTCCAGCATACATTTTATTAGATGGGGAAGGTATAGGGCTTCCTCTGCGCGAAGACCGCCCAATGAACTGAATCCATGGCGGAGGTGTGCCAGGTCCCCGATACAGTGGAGACGAAGACTCCTTCTGCATTGGTGTGGTGTCGCCACCGCCGAGCCATTGCTCTAGAGTGGAAAACCCTATAAAGGATGGTATATGAACAACGAATCACAACAAGATAAGCAGTAACATATCAGGAGTTGTGGGTCCCGGAGAGGGCAAGGGTAGAGAGGAGACCTCGATGGCAGTCCAGGGTTTTGTGATGGCCGCTGTGGGGTTGATGCGTTCTCTGGCCTGATAACCGGGAAATCCATCTACTTTTAGTTAGTCAACCGCTCGAACCACTTAACAAATAAACATAGAGCAATACTTATTCTTGCCTGAAAGAATCTCAAAGTGAGACAGGAGACAGAGGATGCTCACACGTAGGACGCTCATGCTTACGCAAGCCTTCGCTGTGTTGCGTAAATTGTTATTTTATGACTTAAAATAAATTTCATTTATCAAATATGCTGCTATTCTCACTCTTCATCTACACAGACATTCCCAATGGGCAATTACATGTGCCGAACAATCAAGAGATGCATTCTTAGGACTAAGGGCGCCAAAAGATGTGCAACCTTGCATGATCTTTCAAGCTCCGATGTGGATTGCTTACTAATCACTCTTTCCGACCAATCACTTTCTGCTCCCCATTATACCAAACAGATGTATTAGCCTCAGTCAGCAGAACATTGTTAAATAATCAAATTGAGTACTCATTTTTACCGTGACATGGATGTTTGACTACAGGACAAAAAAATGAAGAATAATCTCATAAATAAATTGAACGCATTGAAGTGTTACCCAGATTATTCTGTGCACCAAAACCTTGCCCGGTTTTGTGTCATCCATGCATTCAGCTCTCGCTTATGAAAGCCCTCCATCCATCCATATAGGCTGGGCAGTGCGAGGTTATGCCTAATTACAACAACTTCTTGGGGAGCTGTATGGACATTGGCTTCGAATATGACATCATACCAAGTATGACTTGGTTTCCAAAAGACCGAGAAGCTCTCGTTATGGCAGCCCATAGACAAGGTTATTTTACCTATGAGTTTCAGATCAAAGCCATAGGACTCCCAATCCACATAATGAGCAAGGTGGTTCCATGGAGAATCGATATGCTTGATTTTCATGAAATCAGTAAACACACCGCTGTCCTTGGTCCAACGAAAAGCGTTAATAACTCTCGTGTCCAGTAAATGAGCCTATCGATCAACTTCAGAAATGAAAAATCGGCATTCTAATACGAATGCAAACCTTAGGAAAGACAATATCTGGGAATGCGTTGCAATCGATGGGAAGAGCAAACCAGTCCTTTTTCTGTATTGTTTTAGCTTATCTTTATATATACTTCATAGATAAATTGTCAGGGTACTCACATATTGTTTCTTATATTGAGGTGGCCCGGACACACGCCAGGGACATACCAGCTCTTGGATATCTGAGTCTGTGGAGAAGTCACATATTTCGTCGCAAGACTCGTCCTCGGATTCCAACGAATATATCTCCTCTGAATCATCGTCTCCGTCTAGCTCATCCTTCAAATTGAATTTTATTGGTAAGATGACTTTACGAACTAAGGCAAATCATGCTATGACGAACCACCATGTCCTCTAATTCTTGGTAATCGGTACCTTCTATGCTTGCAATGTAAGGTACAACAGAGTCTTGATTCATGGTAGACGTTGTAAAGTTATCTGGTGTATTGTCTGAGTACAATTTCTTCTTCTGTAGATTAATGTTCAAGACACTACTTACAATGGGCTGTAAGATAGTCAGCGGCATTCCTTAGCCCTTACATCATGTAAAGCTTACCTTTCGCATCCCTATGGAGAGCTGATTGAGAGGATATGCCTACCATAGTCAGTTCAGCAGTGGAAGACATTTGATATCCCGAATATGGTGTTTGGGTGAGATAACAGTGAATTGTGTGAAGTGTAGATCAACTATGTAAACTGCTCAGCTGGGTAAATTCACCCCAGTCTTATAGCAGTTTCTTGGAAGTCTCGGATGTGCATAATCTAGGTTAGAAGTCTTCCACTCTTTCGTATATGCTCATTGAGGTTGTCACTACCATGCATTAATGGGAGGTATAAGGTCTAAAATTATTTAGATTTAGGCGTTCCCTTCGATTTGCTTGAATACCTTTTAATTTTCGATGTTGCCTATATGCGCATTCATTATGGTTCACTTGCGGCGGAAGTTACTCAACATCTCGGTGATTTATTTCCTATTTGGACATCTCCGGAGTATTCTATGATTTTATAGTTAACAGTTAATATTATAGTTAAGCTATCTAGTTATTAAGCTCGTTACTATTTATTATTAATGAACTAATAATATATATTTTCTAATTTGAGTAATTAAACTCCAGTGTTAAATCTAAGTCAGTTTTATCTCATTTAATTTATCTCGGTCCGGGAACTTGGATATTATTTCCTAATAAACCTCATCTTAAGTACCCAAATTTCCGAGTGCACGGATAAAGGATTTACGTGATATTTTTACTCTGCTTTCCTCTCTATATAAGACTGAGCACGAGTTGATATTTTGCAATAACCAACTGTATATCCTCCTCCTCCTCCACTGAACTGCTGCATAGCATATGTCTAACACCTTTGTCTTCGGAAATTTCACGGTTACCGACGGGGAAATTGTCAAGTCACCGAAAGCTCAACATGCTGTCTATACTACGACCTTGCATATGGAAGAAGACACCGACGGAATTCCAGCACTGATTAGGGTTTTCGCACCAGTAGGATATGCCACGCTCAAAGACGATACCACTATATTCCTGTACGGCAAACTTATCGCCTGCACGAAGGGACCATTCCTCATAGAGTGCTTAAATATGTTTCCTTATCCCGGAGAGCCTGCGGATGAGATACATGGTCAGGTTCCCAGTTTCACCCCGCGTATATCTGTTTTAGGACATACTTCTGGCACTCTTGAGGAAACTTATACAAAGCATCATGAGTTCAAACTACTTTCCTCAGCATGGGTACGAGACAAGCTTCAAGCTACCGCTTTCATGTGAGTATACTACATTTTATATTACATATTGTTTTATTTATTTATTTTTGACTCTCTTTATGTACCAGGGGACGGTTTGATAACACTCCTCGATGGAAGAAGGTCCCTTCCCTGAAAGATGGCTCTGCTATTTTCATTACGGGTCCAATTATTATGCGACATGAGACAACTAATATTGCGTTGATCAGAATCGAAGATGTCGTTTATAATCCCGGGTCTCGTCCGAACGGGTCTTCTGTACAAGGCGACAAATCTAATAATCAGTCGGCTACTCGTATAAGACCTTCTGCCAAGTCTGGTTGGGGGAAAGGTTAGTTCTTATACGCTTTTCAATCTCTTTTGGTTTACCTTGCGCTTATTTTCCGTATAAGAAGTAAACACTCAGGCTGGTGCGCCTGCTACTTCGAAGACCCAAAAGGCTACGGCTGGTATTGGTACTCAGATGGAGACAGGTATATGTTGCGGCTATCCAACTTAAAATTTCTTACTAAGCCCGTCATAAATTACTTACTGCAACAGAGAATATTAAAGAAAATAGACCTGAAAAGCAACCCCAATCGCAGAACACTCCCGAACCTCGCTCGGTCTCCCGCGCTCATGGTAATCAAATGGTCGAAGGCGAAACCCCGGTTAACCCATCCATGGAGGTATGAGAATAAGCCTTAAGAAGTCTAAAAATTATCTTACCATACATTGACTTTTAGAGTCAGTCCCCTTCAGAAAGTCCGACTCTTGAAGCCTCAAGTCAACCGGTAAGATCTTTAATAGGCAACTGCATCTTATAACTCTTTATTAATGATAAATGAAAGCATGTCAGTGCCGTTCCTCTCTCGGAGTCAGCACAAGCAAACGTTGTTGAGGCTACTCAAAGAGTTCCAGCCAAGAGAGGACGCAAACCCGCAGCTAAGAAACAACCTCAAACCCCTTCCGATCCTGAAGCAAGGCACTCCAAACGAATTCGAACGCGTAAGACGGCTGATTCTACTTCTGAAACTTCCGAGCTTAATGACAATGGTCCCGAAGTCGATAACTCAGGTGCCATTTGAATAAAGTCGTTTAGGCACGTTGTCTCCATTATTCCTTACCCTCATGACTACTGATCGCAAGAAGGGGTGTAGCGATGTCTCGTACATCTTTCTATGCAAAATAACTATAAAAAAAGAATCTCTGAGGAATAGTTACTGAATCAATCAATGTTCTCGTCAGTTGGGGAGAGAGGAAGGGTTGAAATATGATATTTTAAAATTTCCAATGCAGACTGATTTAAATATGTGTGAACATGTAACTTTTCTCTATTATCAATAGTACATATCAAAGTAGCTACTATAGTATTATATTGATATTTCGAACTTCTTAACCATGCCCGTATTGCTTATATCTCCGAGTCCTGCGGCAGTATCCTCGCTACTTAGTGAATGATTTTCCCATATCCTCCTCATCAATACGGAGATTTGAGCACTTATTTGTCCCAATTAGTTACGTGGATGTGACCCAGTTACAATGTCGACGGACTGATTAGGGTGCAATGGTAAGGTGTGTGACCGAAAGCATAAACGCTGGTGACACAGTGCTAGATCAGACCATATACCCAATCCAAATTTAGCTCTGAACGTCCAATGTACTTCATATCAATAAACACATGTAAACATGCCACGGACGTCCTCATGATCATTTGTGAACATTCTTACCCGACACCTATCTTCTTATTGTGAACGGAACTACTCTATCTATACATAGACACATCAATGAAGTCGGTTACGATTTACGAACAGTATCAATGACAGTACTTAAAGGACACGGTGAGACGAAGCTTCAAGAAGGTGTGTCACGTGACATATTTGATGGCTGACTCAGCCGTGTCAGCGTTGCAAAGAGTTGACTGGCATTCTGGCTCCTGAACTTGAGACTGAATTCATCGCTAACATGCGGAGAGAAGGTAGAACAGCCCAACAACCAGCTAAGAATGAGCATCTAATGAATTGGACATGGACATGGGAACGCAAGATGACAGAAAGCAACAGTAATGATCTCGGTTGTGAGAGACACTACTCAAGAAGTACTAATTACAGCAATGAAGTTGTTGAGACTGAATTTATCGCTGACATGTGAAGAGAAGTTCGAACAGCGCAACAATCAGCCAAGAGTGAGCATCGAATGGATTAGACATGGACATGGGAACACGAGGTGACAGAAGGCAACGGTAATGACCTCGGTCGTGATAGACACTGCTCAAGGTACTAATTTGTGATTCAGAAGTTGACCGGCCGTATCATGACATAGCTTGCGTATCCGCACCTAACCGCACTTATTAAGGGAATGTAATGATAATAACTCTCTAGATGTGGCCAGAATGTCCAGGTCATTAGAGAATAATGAAATGTGGTCAGAATGTCCATGTCATTGGAGAATAATGGAATGTGGCCAGAATGTCCAGGTCATTGGAGAGTAATTAAATTACATGTTAAGGGGGTCAATATGTACTATTAAATGTAGGCAGTTTATTATTTCAGAATTTAATCCGAAGCTCAACATGTTCATACTAGACTCCGCATCGAAGATATGCATATTTAGAAGATCTTACTTCCAGTCCATCAGTATTTGTGTGTATCGAAATTAAGGAACAAGTTCCCATTTGATTAGTGAGTTGGTTCTCGCAAGGTCTGTCAAACTAGATTTCGTAGACAGGTCCGCTGGCAAAATTGTTCATATGGGTAATACTAATAATCCTTTATGGACATGTGTTCAATTAATTAATGTCAACGAGGACATCAATGTCCATAGAGTCCAACCTTATTCTGTGGCCGTATGAAGAACTCATCATTCAATTTCTAATGAGCTTGATGAATATCAGATGTTGAAGCCGTGCTGGCCAAAGAGAGTGATGTGTTCTATTGGGAAGTTTCCCCCAGGACATGTCACATTTGACGTCGCATACACGGAATGTATGCTCAATTATTAAATTCTTTGATTTGTGCGCTGAATATTATTATATTGATTTTTTCGACATTAGCTGTTATCAATAAGAGTGCCGATGATCGTAGATCAATGTGCCAGAAGCAATACGAGCTGAACTATGGTGTCAACTTCTGACCCCATTTGAGAGTCCAATGCCGTGTTGCACTTCTTCCTTACTGCTCGATAGGCTATACTATATGCCATAATTGCTGGGTGGAAGCGTGATAATGAACTACATATCGCATGCCATTAAGCTGGTATGCTACAAATAATCATGCGACTCTCACAAATTAATGATATCCGGGGAACTCAGGTATGTGCTGGTATTATGGGTATTGTGTCGCTATGTTGCTAATGTCAATAAACAATAACATCTAGACTTGAATGGATTAAGCTTTAAGGTTCATAGCTTTTCACATGTAACAGTATGTCGCCTTCTGCTACTACGCTAAGCGCATGTTGAGCGGAGTAGCAAATGAACAGATATATATATGTGTGCCATCTAGCCAATTGAACTGAAATCCACACCTCTGTTCTGTCATGTCCGTTACTCAAATCTGGGGTATTGTACTCCTGAGTGAAGCGGATAAAAACACAACCGAATCCAATGATGCTTCCTATGCTTACTATAAATGTGTAATCCCTTTAACCCATTCTAAGATATCAGCTACTGTCCGGTTACACACTTCATCCCTTGCAACTGCTTTTACGAATGATATCACGGTTCTTCTTTATGGCCATTTCACATATTCATCCTGTCGAGGACTATTAATTGAAGCTTTGCGCTTAATATCATTTCCATATCCGATCGCAAACGAGCCAGTCTACTGCAATTTGTTCATCCCTCGATTCACGATCATCGGTTATGTCATAGGCCATCCATCGAATAAAGATCACGCTGTCATGTTTACAGTCACTTCTATCTCATACGTGTTTGGCAGCTATCAAAGTGTGACTGTCATGTAAGATTAGTTACACCCTCCTTTCTGGCTTCTAACTGTTAATTATATCTTATTCTTAGAGCCGTTATTGCTCCAGGAGTTCATTGGCCGAAAGGTCCGCCAATACCGAAGCCGCAAAGTCCTGTTCATATCATGGGTACATTGCAGCGTATTGAAAAGGCTTCTGGAACTCCGATTATCCTAGTAGATGATATGACGTTGGAAATTGGGAATGTCAAAATTCGTAATCTCTCTACTCAGGCCTTTGAGACGCTGAATCCCATGACTCTTCGAGATGGTATTTCCCCTGATTCAGGATATGACTATGAGCCATCCTCTATCGCACTTGGCGCAGTAAACGATTATGGACTACAGGAATATTCCGTTAAAAACGGGAAAACTCAGTACAATTTAAACGTACAACATTCAGGTAATCTTGATTGATCATCAAATGATAGTCTAAACTTTGTTTATGCTATAACCTGCAGAATATCAGAAAACACTGCTCATAGATACGCAAACCAACCTGATTCCCCTTTCCGCAGAACAGAAATTGACCCCTCCTGAATCGTTCTCAGCTGGAATCGGTCGCCTTATCAACAACAATAAGCTATTCTCAAAATTTATCCGCCGTCCAGTTCCTCTGGAAGGACAATTATATCTGGCAGATATTAGTGTTGTTTCTGATTATACATATTACAGGCAGGGTACTAAAGGATCATTGTCAAGAAAACGAGATGGGATGAAAGGAAAATCCAAGAAATCGGCTCCAGATACGCGGCTCTTCCCAGTAAATACATTGGATAAGTGGGTGATTAAGAAGATTAATTAATATATTACCATTCGCTCTCTTTTATTTCTAGAACTACAGCTGCGTGTTATAGCCTAACACCTGGTTTTTGTATCTAATTCCAATTTTCTTTCACACATGTAAGTTGTAACTCTCGCTTATTTGAGGAAGGTTTAACCTGTAAAATCCTCGGCAATTAAGTACGAGAATATTTATTGGTAATCAGACGTCTTACTGAGTAGTATAAATTTCCCGACAATTGTTGTTTTTTTCCCTACCCACCAGCTTCGATAACAACTATCGACATTAGTGGCTAACTTCCTTTTCTTCGCTTGCTTTCCCCCACTGTCGGTTTTCCTTGAATTGTATTCCCTTTGTTTCAATGCCAAATCGCTCTCAGTTTGTTGACGTTGATCCCGCTGGTTTGTGACATTAGATTGAATAGTAAGTTTTACAAACTATAAGGCATCAATGAATACTACTGATATTTCGTTGATTAGCTATTGTTTGTTAATTGTTTAATTCCTGTAGCCCCGATGTACCTACCCGCCGGTTCGTCTCTCATATTTATGATACCGCTGTTACAAAGAAACTGATAAAGCGGTAGGTAACTACGCCACTCAATACGGCTCTAATGGCGGGCAACAAGGCTTGCGTGAGTGACTTAATCATACTACTTTTGAAAGATTCGATTTACCAGCATATTTCCCTTCTCGTCCCACATCCACAATCCTTACCGCTTCGATGTATATGTTCGCTTTTGTCCGTATGTATAGGTCGTTCGCAGCACCCTACAGGGTATCCCCCCATGCATCCTCAACCGCTTTATCATGCAGAGGGAGGACCAGTTCCATATGCGTCCCCAAATGGAGCTGTTGGAAACGAAGTATCACGCATGAATTTAACTTCTTATGGATATCCACACTGTAACGGTACAAATCAATCGATTCAAATTCCCTACGACCCTCATGGTCCTCGTGATGCTCGTTTACAAGATGATACTAATTTCCTTGAGGGTCCAAACGAAGGGTTTCCTCCTGGCTTCTCCCTTGCACCTATTCCTCATAACCCATATCTCGGCACTCCAATGGCACATCCCACTTCCCACCTTGGACATCACGGTCCAAATCACACCTCTATCCCTCGCAGTCATTCCTCTGGCTCTGCTGAACAATCCGCGAAATCTGTTTTAACCGAGGCGGACATCAACATATATGCAGCATTTTTGCATTTCAGACATTGTCTTCAAAAATACCTCCATGCTCATGCTGATTCTTCAGCATCGGTGAAGCTCTTCTGGAGGGACATTGACAACACCGTTGAGGTAAGAATTCGAGCTCAGTATGAAAGTGACCTACCTCTGATCCGGTTTTATAAGTCTTCTTCCAAGGCAGCCGGAGAGTTTTATAACAAATAATTGAGACGAGGATTTCGATCTTCTAATCCACTTCAACCATTTACTTTTTATTTCAATGCCACATAGCAATCCCTTCATGCATTTGCAAGTGTTTTTGTATTTCTATTACGTTAAGTTCACCACTCCGCCTTCAATTCACACTCAAAGCTCTGTCTATGATTCAATTGTCACGTAACGTCTTCAGTTATGCTCTCCTTTTATCTTAGCTTTCATTCATTTCTATATTATGGTTATCATACCTATCTCTGTCAATGATCGTTTCATTCCTTCGTTTAGTTAGTGTATGCCACCGTATGAGACTGTACATCCAGAAATATTTTTAGAGCTCACGAATCAATACTTCTGCCTTGATTCGAACCAAGGGAGATACCCTCCAGCATACGTTAATTATTAAATTAGGCTATCTTCAGGTGAAGCATAATGAACAACATAATTATGTAGCAAGTATCTTCGCTCTCCTCAATGAAGTCGCTCAAGGCCTCAAGTCACCAACTTTAAGGCTCTTCGAGTCGAAATTTGAAAATTTTGAATAACCCCTGTTGTTGAAATGATGATAAATTCCAAAACAAGAATACTTAAACTGCTAACGAGTGGCATGTGAAATTCAATAGAGATAAGCGTAGACTTGGCTGCATAGGGTTGGTCCAAAGTAGTCATCAGCATCACTACTTATGCTCTGGGAAATACGTGCTTGGATGCTCATTATGTAACGCTTACCAGTCTTTTACTTTCACCGTTCCCCCGATGATAAGGTGAAAGGAGATGATGTAGTATTCTGAAGCAATCGTGATGTTGGAATGCGCCTCCTGTTACAACGTCATTCGGGCTGGCTTATGGGTGTCTTAATAAGACCTGGCCGTTTCGGTTTTCACAAAGCTGCTGAGTTCCGATCCGTGACATTTTGTTTCGACTTACTGTTATGATGTTCACCTGTACAGACTTGACTGGTAACAGTCTTTTATTGCAAAATATTTATATTCTAAAGTTCCTATGTTACCGGCAAGTGTTGCAATTATTCCTTTGCCGAGTAAATCCCCTATAAATCTTACCAAAATCAGTATTGATTAATTGACGTAGAATCATCCATAGCTCATAAGTTACTGGTCTGGATCTAGTAATCCCGGTAAATGTCTTACAAGCTTCAAGAATTCCTGGTTCCGCTTTGATTCATAATAAGATCTGCCAAGAAGGTTTCTTCTTTGTTACCGATTCATTAAACTCACGTGCCTTTCAATGAGATATATAATCCAGCACACTCCTGGACCGCGCTCGAGACTCTTGCACAGCGTTACAACAGGTTATAAATGCTGGTATCACGTCCGTGTGGACGACAACGCCGGCGCCCGTTCAAAAACTTTTCAGATACTATCACCATGCAGCGAAACTGCTGATAGGTTTCTGAGTTCCATCATATTTACCATTGGAGCTAGAATCGGAATGTAGTCTGTTCTGATACGACAGCACTGACATCGCAGTCAATATATCCTTCAGCTGTATAAGAAAAATAAAAACAAAAACAAAAACAATCTACGTAAGTGCATTGTAGAGGTTAGTATTGTTAAATCTGCTATTCTTTTAGAGTCCTGATTGTATTAGGGTGTTTCACGGTTCGTTTTTTATGGATATTTTCGCGATATTTTTATGATATTTTTTTTGAGCATTTTTGCAAAAACATATTTTTCAACTTTGTAAAAACGGCTCAGATGCTGCTTTTGCAGACCGTTTTTACAGGCAGTTTTTTGTTATATTTCTCACTTGCATTTTTTTGAGAATTACTCAGCTGTTCAACTAATATTGTCCTCCAATTACATAATTGGGGTCACGTACATTTCCCTGACATGAAATCAACATTGAACCGCAGAGGGTGGTCAGGATAAACGGTAGCTCCAATTCATGTTTTATAATATATATATACCTAATTAACATTTAATTGGAGGATTTCCTAACTTCTTTGAGTACACATGAATATATAATGAGGTTAATGACCAAGATGCCAGTCATTAACCTCATTATATATTCATGCGTACTCAAAGAAGTTAGGAAATCCTCCAATTAAATGTTAATTAGGTATATATACTATAAAACATGAATTGGAGCTACCGTTTATCCTGACCACCCTCTGCGGTTCAATGTTGATTTCATGTCAGGGAAATGCACGTGACCCCAATTATGTAATTAGAGGACAAGTTGGGTGGGCAATTAACAGCTAGTGTCACAGATGACAGTGACCAACCGACCAAAGGTAACATTGATAAATAGAAGTAAAAAAAGAGGGACCCGTTCCACAGTACAGGTGTTTTTCCATGTCTTTTTGTGTATTTCTATATATTTTTAACCAAAAAATATCCATAAAAAACGAACCGTGAAACACCCTATTGAATACAGGCTATGTTCTCAACTCGCAATCCTTGGTTTTATATGTTAACTCTTGCATACTATTTGTAAATAGTATTTAAAAAATAACACTTGCTTAGTTTATCCGAAATTCTATTCTAAGGTACAAAGCAAGGGATGCCGGAGCGTAGCGAAGGACTTCCCTTGTAACATAACAAAGGATATCCATAGCTTGATTTTGTGATATCAAAGCTGGTAAAGATGAGAGAAATTCACGTCATTTAGTCCGTTTCTAGAACTACTTCGCGTTCCCTTTCCTGTGAAGGTTTATTCTTCCTGAGACGCTTATTTTACAGGGGAATAAAATGTGATAGTGAAGTAAAATAAGGTACCTGACAGATGGTTCTGGAAACCACGAGGATCTGACAAGCAGTACCTCATCTCTCCTTGGTCGAGTTCAGTTTCCACTATCAATAGAGACTTTGTGCAAAAGCCGTAGCACCACCTGCGGCTGTTATGACGTTATGCAAATTTTGGTTTTATATAGAGAAATTAAATATGGCGGCCATGTCACGGCTCCACTTTAAGCACTGTGGCGGCTTCTGTGCGGCTTCTAAGTATATAGGGTTTTATTGGGTAGAAGCCGCCACAAAGCCCCACACAACAATAAAAAAAGCCGCCAATTGCACAACATTATAAAGCCGCCAGGTGGCGCTGCGACTTTTGCACAAAGTGTCTAATATTCGACCTTACAAACTCATCTGTATAGTATTTTCCCCTTTGCATATGTCCCTAATACGGACTGGCGTTGTTATTATTGTAAATTTGAGAGACTGTGTAATACATCTATACTTGAGGGGAGGTTGTTGATTCCAAAGGTATCCGAGTACGAAGTGGCGCATACGGGTTTTTTTCTTTCCTTCCTATTGGATTGTGCTCTGATCTGGTATATCTTACTTGCCTAGGTGTGTCTCTTCCACATCGTTGGTCAACGATGGCTTTTCCCTTGTATTGGCATCTTTTTTTGCGTGAACAAACTCGAAAACTCGCAAACGCTGCCACACAGCAACCACTTGACCGACTTGCTTGAAACTTTGTATGTAGAATCTGGATATAATATATATGTGCACTGTATTGAAAAATTGGGACAAAAATTGTGGATTAAAAACCATGCACTGGACCTCCTGAGCACTGTAGCAGTTGAAATACTGTGTTTGGAAACTTCCTTTGGTGCTTCTGAGGTCTCTAAGATTGGTTCTAGTGCATCAAAATTGCTCCAACCAAATAATGAGCTCTGTATTATGAAAAAGGCAGGGAGAGAGAGTGGGTCCAGCCACAGTACTAATATCACAATCTGTAGGAGCTCTATTGCTTTAGGCATACATCTGTGCACTAGAGTCAATATCAGAGATTCTTAGAAGCCCCAAGACAAGAGTCCAAACACAGTATTTCATCTGCTACAGTGTTCAGGAGGTCCGGTGCATGGTTTATTAATCCGCAATTTTTGTCCCAAAATTTCGATACAATGCACATGTATATTATATCTAGATTCTACAGACAAAATTTCAAGTGCATTGGTCAAGTGGTTGCTGTGTGGCAGCATTCGCAAGCTTTCGAGTTTTTGTGCACAGAAAAGACGCCGGCCTTACGTAATGAGAACAGCTGTAAGGTAATGATATTGAGTCTTTATGAAATTATATTCTGTAACTGTTATTGTTATGGATTATGTTCATATTAAAGGTATAATACTTCATGTGCAATCTGATAGTCCATTTCTATGTGCCTCAAAATGAATCAACAAACTCTTTCGTCAATTAGTGCAATTATTAGGGTAGGTGGGTGGGTAAAACAAAGTAGGAATTACTGAATAAAGACTGTATGAGGAAGCTTGTAATGAATGTTTTCGGTTCTGACGGTGTTGTGCTGGTGTTGTGCTGGTGTTGTGCTGGTGTTGTGCTGGTGTTGTGCTGGTGTTGTGCTGGTGTTGTGCTGGTGTTGTGCTGGTGTTGTGCTGGTGTTGTCTGACGATGCGGAGTCTTGATTCTGCTTCCACTCAGCTGGACACCAGCTGCTGGCTGATCCCCACACAAGCTTAGGGGATTGCTGGCACTGATAGCTAATCCAGCCTCATCTGGATCGTATCAAAACTTAAAGAGAGCTATAGGTTGGGCTGGGATTGAGCGTTAGCTCAGTATGGTACACAAGACAGACTCACTGTTCACCCAACAACAAGCCAACCCACAGTGATCCTTCAGCGCTACCCCAACCTAAGAGGCTCTATTCTCCATGTTACCCATGTGTTGTGAAGCCATCTGTTCAAATGCTCTAATGTAGGTTTTGGAAGCCATTGACATCCATCTACGTACAATGCAAATGATTTCTGGGTCGACTTTCTGTGCCAAGTAGTATGATGCTCCTACAATTCTGAACAAGTGACCGAATGTTGTCCCTCATCCCTATCGATTTAAGATGTCATTGATGCATTTTAAGGCTGTCTGTTTTACCATTGGTCTAATTCCACCCTTCTCGTCTCTCCAGCAGAATAATGGGTCCGAGGCATGGGCTGGCACTACCGTGAATAGATTCCGAAGAGCTGCAGTTGAGCATAAGTCCTCTTGTCCGGTTATGAAGACTGACTGAGTTCTTCCGGGTCATGCAGTCTTAGCAGATGGGAGATCTAGACATGCATAAAGCTTTCCATCTATGTCCTTATCAAAGAATATATCGCTCTGTTTTAGATGAAGTTTCCCCTCGAAGTCTTTCTGTGTGATGACCATTGCTTCGCCAGCATGCATCATCCCCCAGAGCATGCATAAACATATGGCTCATATGCAAGCACCATATGGTTTATCCAATGGGATTGATAACTTGATTGCTTTCAACATTTGGATTGTGATTCCTGGTCGCAGTGGTCTAGAATGGCTTCCAGCTTCGATATTCTCTAATCCTCATAAGGACCAACTAATCCTATCTTGGTTGTCCTGTGAGAGAGGTGGCAGCCAACCCTGAGTAATGTGTCATGCCCTGATCACTGATAAGTATTTCTTGACTGATGTTACTGAAATTGGTTCTAGCAGTGTTTCCTTGGTCAACTCGGCAGATATGGACTCTGGATCAGCAGTTGCTCAGAGGGCAAATGAATGCCATACAGTGAATGATGCTGGGAGGCGATCTGTTTCTGGGATCGAAAACACATTGTAAAATATATGGAATTTCCGTAATCCTGCTCCATAACTTGATGTGTCCCTCAATGAGGCTCTGGATGCTAACTCTGCCAGTGTATTGATTAAGGGATGATCTATTGTCTGCCTTGGTGCTTTATTTACGCCGATCCAATGAAAGATCCGTTCATCTACCTTGCAAGTGGGCCATAATACTGAAGGTTGCATCTCCAATCTTCCCAATGGGGTCACATTTAGTGGGTTCCCTGGCACTGATAATAGATCCATGTGTGATTGTGCTATTTGCACTGGCATTACCATGATCGGAGTAGAGAAGCTAGAGGGTAAGGCAACAGTACCTGTAACCTTGTCTGAGCTATCAGGAATCTGTTGAGGAAGGAGGCTATGTCTCCTCGGGATAGTGGATCGAAGATGTTGTCCTTCGAAGCTATGTGTATTGCTGATAACTGAGTGGTTTCTCTTGAGAGTATCAAAAATATCTCTTTCAATATCTTGTTTGTCTCTTGACTTTGTGAGAGACCTTTTTTTATGATGACTACTACACCTGCGTTGTCCAATCTGACAATAAAGGTGTTCTTTCTGTCTGGGTGGTTGTTCATAAGGCTCACATGCACTGCTAAGTGCAACCCAAGCTCTACCACTACTGCTTCGGCCCAACCAATGTTGTAGTGTTGTTTTGGGTCAACTTTCACTCCTTCCACCCAAGTCCAAACAGCCCAGAATTGCCCAACCACAATACCCACTCCAAAGGATGAGCTTGCATCTCCCCACCAGCCTCTCCCAGTTGATGTAACTCCAGCGAGTTTGGTGAATTCTCCAGTAGGAGTTTGACCCATTCCAAGTCTGATCTCAAGGGTTTTCATGGTTCCCACTGAGCTCTGTGGGATTTGAATTCAGCTGCAAAGGTTGATATGGACTTCAGGAAAGGTTGAATCAGAGGAAAAAACAAAGATATGTGCACTAGCTTGCCATGCAACCTCAATGCCTCTGTCCATGTGAATTTGGATTGTGGTAACAACCATGATTGAACCAACACCAATGTTTTTTCCAATTTTTCGAGGGAATGCTCACTGTTTTCTTGTTTAGGCCCCAATAGAAGCCGATATATTTTTGTACTGTGGGGAATGTTTTTAATTTTTCTCTGCTCCATGGAGCTCCTAATGTTGCTGTGAGGCGGATGAAATCTTCCTCTGTCCAGGCAACAGAATGGCAAAGAAGTCACCTACCCATTTCCGGATGGGTCCAAAACTGGCTGCCTTGTATATAGCAACTAACATGTCCGTAATGCTTTCAAACACTCCGGTGCTGGAAGCCATTCCGAATGCTACAGTGTGATCGACATGTACCTTCCCATTCCAGAGCATGCAGAACCTGTTCTGTTGTTCTGGTTTGATTGGCATTATCCTGTAGGCCACTGATATGTCAAATGCAGCTACTCAGCAGCCTTGCAGGAGTGATAATATTAATTCCAATGTGCTGTCAAACGTTCCCCACACTGTAGGGAATAAATCTGGGTCTATCCCTGCATTTACCAATTGCACAGTGGGATTGCCCCTTGGAAATGACATGTCTTGAATCATTCGGAAGCTGGATTCTGACTTGGGAACCAGCCCAAGAGGTGACATTCGAAATGGACCAATTATTTGCTCTAGATCTTCAGGCTGATAGGGTTTGGAATATTGTCTGGCTGCTTGCTCCTTTGCTATATACTGTGATATGAACTCAGGGTTTATTTTTGATGAATTGTGGTTTTCAAAAAATATATGTTGAAGAAGGTGGCTGTTCAGCCTTGACGTTGAAGCTGAAATGAACACTGAACTATGTGGCACCAGTCATCCAATAAGTTGTATTTATACAGGATGTCTTCAATTGTGTCAGTGTTTAGCAGAGTGATTACCCACCTAGGATCAGTGTCCATGACAGCAGGAACCTGCGCCATGTCCTTTCTCTTCACAGAGGGTGCAACTGTGTATGTTACGGAAAGTGTTGTTGAATTTGCAGCGGCCCATTCTGGTGAAGGAAAAACAAAACTGCTGGCCATCAGTTGACTCAAGGGAATATTTTCCCCTGTGGCTGATAACCAGCTTTGTTGTGGAATTGCCTGTGGTTGTTTTGTCTGCTTTGCATTCTGTTGGCATGTGTTCAGTGATGCCACAGCAAAAACACCAGCCCCTTTCAACCCTATTTTGCTTCTGGGGGGATGAAGCTACTCCGGAGTCTATGGGGGCTGCATGCTCTACAGGTAGCATTGATGGTGTGTACGATTGTCCACACATGGAGCTCATCATTTCTGTTGCTATGTGGGCAGCTACCAATAAAAGGATTGCTTCGTTGAACTGAGATGTCATGTCTGGGATTGCGATGCATGATTTCCCTCTGGCAAATGTTGTAGGCCAAGGTGACGTGCCAGCTCTGTGATGAAATCATGATGAGCTCCTAAGGCCCTTGCTCATGTTTCTCCTTGTGGCCAGTGTTGATTTGCTAGCTCCACTGCTAACTTTGACACTGCTTGCCAAGCACTCACTGAGATGGTTCTTTCACTGTTACAGTCAAACTTCTTTGTTGTGAACATGCCATCAGTCTTGAGTTCCAACTCTTGTTCACTGCTGTCAGCTTTCAGCCAAGCAGCCGATGTTAACACTAGATAAGGTACATATTTGAACACCTTAAATGCTCGTGTGACCTTCTGGGGTACACCTGTTCAGAACTGTCATGTCAGTTACAGTCTGACTGCTTGTAACTGCATATGATGGGTGTCAACCCTAAGGGAGTCCCAAGGACCTGCTCACCAAAGTGCTCATGCATTAACATGCAGCACCTACTCTATAACATGCCGGGTGGAACTGACCTGCTACAAATGTCTGTCCGTTCCTCTGTTTCCGTGATGTAGATGTTACTCACCATGTGTCAAAGGGTTCGCTCTGAAGCCTGGCACCATCTCTGGAACAGCTGCTTTCTTCTCCTCCTCTCGTAACCCAGTTGCCCGAGATCTCATTGTTTCAAACTCATCTGCAACAAAAGGTTGAGGGAGGGACTGATTCTTAGCTTCCAGTATAGCGATTCTAGCTCTCAGTGCATCGTTTTCATTCTGGAGATTGTTCGTTGCAGTCCCATGAGGTCCCTCTCCGCTTGGTGTGTTCCCATTGTTTGGTTGAGTCGACATGTCTGAGCGGGTTGGGAGAGCTGATGAAGCTTGGGGGTTCTGGAGTCTGGGTTCCTGCGTACTGTGAATTTGTCTGCTTTGGCTGAGCCGCACATTAATTCCCAAGTGTCTGCTTGTTCCGCTGGACTCGTCCTGGTCGGATGGAGCTTCTCGTATGGAGCTTCTCGTGCCATGTTCGGACTGATGCATGAATAAACTGGTGTGGTGCGTGTTCAAGTAATGCAAAAAAAAGTAGTAATTACTGAATAAGGACTGTATGAGGAAGCTTGTAATGAATGTTTTCGGTTCTGACGATGTTGTGCTGGTGTTGTCTGACGATGCAGAGTCTTAATTCTGCTTCCGCTCGGCTGGACGCCAGCTGCCAGCTGATCCCCACGCAAGCTTAGGGATTGCCGGCACCGATAGCTAAGTCACTGTGGAATACATACTTGCATGTTTATGGCTGAGTGGTGTCATCAACACACTATATTTTTGAGATTAAGAAAGCAAGCGTTATGATGATCCTCAGGCTTGAAGTCGTGGCTTCCTTCTTATTTTCCAGAATTCCCTCGACGATCGAGTTTATCTCCTGAAACGTTGGAAGTAAGTGTACTAGTAGGGTAGAATGTCGTTTTCGACGCAATATTCACAGTTCTCATCGTTGTTTTTTACAAACTACTCGACTCACTTGTTTCCGAACCGGACGTAAAGCTCCTGCTCTCAACGTGAAGATACTTCATTCCGATACTGACCCGAGGAGAGCACCAGAAGTTGACGTTTGACTCGTATTACAATATTTTATAGCTTCTGAGATGTTATATTGAGAGACGTAGAAGGTATTCGGACACAGCGGCTATTTATCGTCGAAGAGAGGGGTTAATTCATTTGAGGATGAATTTAAGAAACCATATATTGTGGGGCGAGAGCTCCATTACCTTCTTCGTGATCTCTGGAATATCAAATGACTTCTCGTTTATTTATTGGGATAGATTTTAGAACATTGTGATACCAACTATCTCTAGCTTTGTACTGTTTCCCTTCATTTTCGTTTCGAATTATCCATAATTTTTCTCCTATACCCATAGCTTAATCACATCCTATTTTTACACATGAATATCCATAGCTATTTTTTTGCAATTTCAGCCAGTGTGTGCACTGTGGGAGAAGTTCACGTTTTTAAGTCTCCTTTGAGAGCTTCTTCCTATTCCTTTTTTCAGTGAATGTTTAGCATGGCTATGACGGCCTCTTTTACAGACTAAAGATGATGGTGGAGTAAAAGGTTCCTAATGGATGGTTCTAGAAACGCGAGACCCCTTGACCGTTTTCTCATTCATTCTTTTTTCAACAACCTCTTCCATTATCAATGTTCCATCTTATAGGCTTATATCGATATTGCTATAATGTGGTATTTCTCCATCGACATGTGGCATTGTGGACTGGCTTAGATATTTACTGCAGATTCGGGATACATTTATTTTTAGAGGGATGTGGGTTTCCTGGATTTCCAAATATTTAATGGCGCATACCAATTTTTTTAAATTTCTTTCTTCTCAGTTTTCCAAGCTCTGTTCTTGTATATTCTCGTTGCTTATAGGTGTACCTCCTCCACATGTCTTGTCAACGATGATATTTCTCTTCTATCGTGCTGTATATTATTCCTGAGAAATTATATGAGTATTGCGAAGGTAAAAAATAATCAATGACTAGAGATGTGCGTTTATTGGAGGCATCAACTGAATATTTTATATCAACTTAAAAGTTGTTCTGGAAGATCGCATGAGGGGCTTATGTTATTCTTCGACGCTCCCTGTGCTGGACAACTGATATCTCTTCCGGTCTCAGGTGCAACTAATACTTGCATCTTATGGCTAAGGGACGTATGAATGTGCTCACACTCAAGACAAGGGAGGATGATAAGGGCCAACGTTGCAACAGTAGTTCGTGAAATTCTGGATTACTTTGACCTAATTTCCTCACTCTAAACACACAGATTATATTTACTTCGATTTTATCTATCACATGGTCTATTTTATTTTGATATTCCTACGTTGGAAGGAAAGTATATTCGTAGGGTCCATCATCGGTGTAATGCTACTATTCTCGTACCATTGGCTGTTAGTGAACCAATCAACTTACTTGTTGCCAAACCAGGCATGAATAATCGCTATCACTGCTTGCACTCTGCACTGCCATGCATTGGCGTATTACTAAGCGTACCAACCTGTGTAGTTAACTGTGAATGGGCGGTTAAAGGAGAACACACAGGGAAAGATATTGTGAATTCAAAAGAGCAGTCAAAATAGTAAGGAATAATCTTACGTATTGACCTGTTCGAAGAGAATTAAAATCGGAAACATGAGAAAAAATATACATTTGAAATATGCACAAAAATATGTGCCCACAGTCAGTCGAATACGGGCTCCTCGGCGACAACGAGGTGATTTAGCCACTAATCGATGGATACCCGTGGAATTCCGTCAATGTTCTGGTATTAATTGTGGTATTGCGCAAACACGTATATCAATACCATGTTAAACAGCTCGTGATTATATCCAGAAGAGCTTATAAGACACTGCGAACAATGAGCTCCTCAGCAGCTGGAGATCGAGGGCGGATCGTGCACTTGAATTCAGTGGCGGAACTGGGTAATGTGTTGGTTAGCAGAAATTAACAAATATCAACACAATACTCACGAAACGAAGCCAGAACAAAATTTGGCCTCAACTGGAATTTCCTTCCCGGATCCATCTCGTTCTTTCGATATCTCGAAAACCTGCAATATTGAAGCAATTGCCAGGAAAACGGAATTCATGGCCATGTGGCGTCCCGAACAGATCCTTTGGATGCTCAGCTATCCGGGACGAAAGACGGAAGATGAACTCACCTCCGTCCGAAGCCGAAGGCTCCAGTACTTCGTGGATCACGTACCCCGGGAATAAAATATCTCTCAGGATCGAATCTATTGTGTTTGGACCAAAATCGGCATCATTGTGGAGGAGCATCCTAAACAGAAATTAGCTCATTAGATTAAGGAGTATATCTCCATATCAGAATTTTACCATGCATTCCCGAACACGATTGTCCCTTTGGGAATAAAATAACCCTGTATCACATCGTCCTCTGAAGCCACATGCGGTACACCGCTCGGGACCAGTGGATGCCATCGTAATGCTTCCTTGAAAATAGCAAATACGTATGGAAGATCATCAATATCCCCAACTTCGGGTAATCGTTGGAAACCAAGAACACTGTCAATTTCTCTTTGGGCTTTCTTCTGTACTTCTGGATAAAGGATCATCGCGAGCATAAAAGCCCGAACTGTATGTGTAGTCTGTAAACACTTAGTTTCCGCTTTAATCAGTATTCAGAGACAATACCGTATCCGTTCCTCCCAAAATCATTGTGGCAGCAGCATTCTTTATAATCGCTTCGTCATAAGGATGTATGGTCGCATCAGACTCAATCTCTGAGAGACAAGAAGATACGAAGCACAATTCTAGATTTCCATCGTCCTGAGTATGTACGATTGGAATACAAGATTAGTGACGATACAAGTACACTCACCATTAGCTTCTTGCTTTCTTGGAACGGAAGTTCTAGCATATCATTACTATATTGTCTCCATCTGGCAGCCTTCCTCTGAAATCCGGCACCGGGTACCCACGCTGGAATATACTTCACTGTACTCGGGTATCAGTAACTACTAATAACGTTTAGGCGCGATATTTAGGAGCTTACTCCAGGGCCAGATGTCGACGAGGAATTTGCCTGCCGTCCCAGCTTCGACTATCGCATGAACAACCTTCTGCGCAGTTTCTACATATGGATCCTTCTCTGGTTGAGTTTCAATTCCATATGCTATCTAATAATGTGCCAGTCATCAGTCATCAGATAATGAAATAGTGTGAGAGATACCTCTATAATGATAGCCCCTGCAGTGTGCAAGAGATGTTCGGTATATTTGTCAGGAGAGCGAAGAAGCCTTCGTAGTAACTACCTACTTGTCTCGATTAGCAAACCCGACAGTCATAATTTGAAGGTACTAACCTCGTATGTTTGCTCTGCACAGGAAAGAATGCTTTCACGGCTTTATTATGAAAGCTCATGTGCATAGCCCGACGATGTCGCCGCCACCAGGTACCATATGGCTGGAAAGCTATATCCCATTCCGTTATGTCGAGTCTAAGAAAGATGTTAATCAATGCTGAAAAATTAATCCAAATGCACGTACAGTTCACTGAGCATAGTAGTTGTCGGCCTATCCGAATAATTGGAAGACCTTTTTTCAAAGATTTCGTAGGCCATTTGTCTGGAATTGACCCACAGCATGTGGGTGCCGAAGACATTCGCATAAACAAGCTCCCCTAGATAGTGAAAGCCATGCGGTAAAGAGCAACTTCGTTGAGTGTTCACATACCGTATTGCTTTGCCCAGTCGGCATACGTTATCCATTCGCTATCGTTGGGAATATCGAGCATATTACCTATGATTGGTTTAGGCTTAGGTCCTGGTGGTAAACGGAGTCCTAAAAATCACTCAATATAGAATAAGGTTCGAACAAGCATGTATTACGAACCTTGAGGCATCTGTGTTCGTCTTGATAGACGGAAAAACAGGATCGCTAAGCCACACAGTGAGACTGTTGTGACGAGAGAAAGCACCATGATGTTGATAAGGCGTTCCTCTCACACTGACATCTTATATATCCACATGAACAATCGGGGCGTCACAATAGAGTTCAGCAGTGAGGACGCAGCATCAAGAAACCTAGCAAGTTGTACATAAACTATATAGCGCTAGCGTTTCTAACATAAACGCTCGCTTTACGAACGCTATAGGACGCTATAAAAGCTATGATAGCGCTATATAGTTTATGTACACTTGCCAGGTTTCCTGATGGAGGAACTGGTTTTTCGAGATCCGAAGACTGCAATTGATACATTGGGCTCCTCAACCTTTGTCAACGTCCAGCTGACGCAATGGGTGCCAGTACTAAACAATACCTCCGTATTCCCCGAGGACTATTTTTATGGTAAAAGTTAGGTTTAATTTTTGTTTAATTGGTAAGATGGGAGGCTAAAGCGGGAAGTTCTCTGCGATCTTCGATGGGGAAGGCGATATGATCTACTTATTAGATCAAACGGATGAGAGGATAAGGACAATCGACGTCAACATTCACTGTGATACATATTGATATATTGATATTGATATTGATATTGATTGACTGACCTTAAGCTTTCAACACGATTTGATAAGCTTCCAATAAGTAGGTGATAAGCTTATAATAACTGCCTTTTGTGGCATTTGCTCTCTTAGGAAAGCGTGATTTAATTATTTTTGTGAATGTTATTTATGAATATTTTATTCTGGAGAATTTTAGTTCCTGTCAGAATTTTATTTTTGATTCCCTTTTACAGGGTTTTTTGGTAGTGGTTTTTTTATCAGGCAATGGGACTTATTCATAATAAAAGCCTCATTTAATTCTTTTTGTGAAGGTTATTATGAATATTTTATTTTGGAGCATTTTAGTTCCCTTTTTTTGGTGTCGGGATTTTATTTTTGATTCCCTTTTACAGGATTTTTGGTAGTGGTTTTTATATCAGGCAAGAGGACTTATTCATTTAGGCTTAATGTCTACATGGTGTATTTACTATTTTATCTTTAATTAATTTGGTCTAAATACACATTTTCTGCTTTTCACTTCCATGGGGGGAGCGGGAGCGGAAGGGTCGAAATTCACCTACGAACAGTCCTTTTAAAGGATTTTGGAGTGTGTACGTGTTTAAAGCTCAAGATTCCACGTAGTCGAAAGCTGAAGGTTTCACGTGGTCGAGATTGTGGATTCCACGTAGTGGAAGCAACGGGTTCCACGTGGCACTTGATTAAGCTTCCACGTAGTCAACATTTTGCAAATGACGTGTCTACATGAAGTTTACTGACGTGTATGCCTGCATATTCTTTGAATAGTTATTTTGTGGCTGTGTTTCGTAAATGTATAAAAGCATGGGTCGGTCATTCAAATGGTAGTAAATATAAAAGATTGTGTACCATACCGTAGCAAGGCAGAGCCTTGCGTCTTTGTAAGCATCTGTGACCACGTTGGATTTTGGGAAGGTGTTACATTAAATTTGTAAAGAGGCTGCTTCAAAGGGCTCTCTCTGTACCCGGAGCGTAGCGAAGGAACCTCTTGTATTGACTGATAAGTATTACAGAATATGCAAAATAGGTACTTTGTGCAGGAGCCAGGGCGCTCCTGTGTAGGTATTATTTGATGTGTCGCCCCGTCTCCAAACCATAACTGTGGCCCCACTGTGGCTCCAAACGCGGCGATAAGACTATGTGGAGCCATAGGAGAGCCATGGCGGCACATCGAAATTTAGCCACACAGGAGCGCCCTGGCTTTTGCACAACGTGTCCAATAAACTTGCTTACTTGTATTCACGAATGTGCTGTAGTATTATGTTTAGAGGTTCTGACCTCTGACCGTGTGACAGGCGTCGACCGCTGAGAAATTGTTCAATCGAGGTTTGTACCGTGTAGGACCGTTCCTTGATACACCACAAGGACTTTAATCTCTCAGCTAACGACAACAATATCTTTCTATAAGAAAATTGGAAGGACAGTTTTTAGTATTATATTCTGTATTTACATAATAAAATTGAGACAAAATAATAGGATTGGAATATTTTCAGGTGTATCAAGGACTGGTGACGCTTCAGCGCCTCGGCGCCTAATAGATTATCGCACTTCGTAGAGTTCTAGAACAGTTTCCAATTGTAAAAAAAAATTTAAAGGATATTCTTTAGGTACTATTCATATTCTACATAATATAAATAACTTTCCTCTGTGAGATACCTAGTCATAGCAACCTGAGCAACGGTGTATCAAGGAGTGGTGGTGTATCAAGGAACGGTTCAATACTGCATTGCGTGACCGAACCAAAAAATTGTTTAAAAAATGGTATCAAACCGCTGATTTTGCCTATTTTGGATGCAGAATTCAGTTGCATGACAGCTGAACTACGGAGAATTTTGTTCAAGAGGTCCCCGTGACGGGTGACTGAACCTCTAAACGTAATACCACAATAACATTAGAAGTGAATTAACCTACATAACTACAATGACTACAATTATGTATTCCAACCTTCAGATTATCAGTAAAAGAAGGATATTAGGCTTGGAACGTGAGCGGTGAACATCGCCTTGGGGATGAGGTGATCCCCTGTCGCAAAAATCTAAAACTTCATATATTGCATAAAATTACTTTATCATGTTGTCAGACCTCAGTCGGTTTATAATGCATTGTCAGACTCATGGAGTCTATCATGCAATATAATGCATGACAGTCTGACAACCTTATAATGCATGATTAAGTAATACTATCGTACCAGAAGCCCGGTATTACTAATGTTACTGATTCTCAATCTTTCGATAATACACAGAAATTATACTCTATTTTCTATGAAATATATCTACAGATCATCTAATACTCAACTATAGGGAATGAATGGTATACTATGTATGTTAAAGTAGAGTGTGGTCAGTGCACGTTAGTACATCAGGCTGGTCATCATAGTCTACACAGTAGACCTATATGCTGTGATGTTACCTGCATAGGAAGTGTCAACATATATTGAATGGTGAGCTAATAGTGACTCACCGAACACTACCGAGACAAGGGCCATTGATATCGGCACTTGTCAGTGAGCCTAGGACAGACGGTACCTGTGAAGTACCAGTGGTATGTCGTACTTACTCAGTTACTGGTAGAAAGGAAGGGATGTGGAGCAACGATGTGCGAACAGGTGTCTTATATATCGGAACAGACGCTCTGACAATGTGGGGCTTCAAGAGCGAATAAGAGTGTGAGCTCCACTTGGCTCCACTTGCGGGTACGCTTTGAGCCATGACTAATATTAGAGCAAGATGTCTCCAACGTCCTCAACATACCTTCCCTGTTTCCTTTATCTTTTTGCGACAATGATAGTTTGTATATTCAAAGCTGAACTACACTCTCTAGCGACTATAACTATGCCAAACAAACCAGAACTTGGACGGGTTCTAACCCCAGGTGGTGAGTCTGGCCAGTCTGAACGAACCGGCATATAACTTCGAAACTTATGAGTCGAATACCTCGTCAATGAATAACTGTGCTCAAACTCGCCCACATGGTGCTAGGCGATAAGAGAGCCTTTATATAATGGTTATTATATTTAGGATTTCAGTAATCAATAAAGAAGTACAAAATACTGCAGTCCGGTAATATAGTCAAATTTCCGAAGCAAATATTTCCATCTTCATAAAGACATGCAAAGCCAAAGCTATACCGAAAATTGTAACCTCTATCAGTGAGATTCAAGAACATGTAATCCCGTAAATTAGTATATTCGTGGATTTGTGTTGAGTTGCTAGCCTGAGACCCAATTAAACTCATGGTTAAGAGACACCATTATTTTATCTTAAATATTAGTGAATGCTACCTGCATATTTCCAGTACATGGGGCAAAAGGTATGAGAAATTAAAGCATTGTGTTTATCAGACCTCGCTGTACTTGATAAGGTCTGATAAAGCATGATAATCTCCCAGGGCAGTATGACAAAGGTCTGATAAACACATTATAATGTGCTGCCAGGTCAACAGGCATTATAATCTATTTTGGATTTTTATGACAATTCTGTCATCATTAACACTAGTCCAATAATCTTCGCTCGTGTCGAATTTATCTTCACTTGCGAGGATATGTCAAAGCAAAGATGTGATATTGCTCTGGTTCGGAACCACGAATATTCCAAATGACGGCCAAGGACGAAATGGGAGGGCTGTACGGTTTTGGAAGAAAAGAGTTATACATTTGTTCTCCTAAAATATCTAATATGTGGTTGCCATCTAATCCCAGCCTTCGAGAAAGATGAAGGAAAATACTATCTCAATGATCTTGTAGACAGTGATGCATTTGTATGATTTTTCCTGATTAAATAACGTAATATAGCATTCTTCACAGCAATGTATTGCTCAGGGAGTGAAATATTTACATATCAAATTTATTAGATTTTGTTGTACTTGACAAAATCTGACAATGCCTGACAACTGCACAGACAAACCTGACAAACACCTGACAAACACATTATAAGGCATTGTTAGGTTGTTAGGCATTATATTGTGTTTTGGATTTTTGCGACACCGCAGTCGGTCAGTTCCGATAGAGTCATCGGATCCGGCCGGACCGGCGCGCCTCATCTATCGTGAAGCCAAACAACTGCAAACAATAAGATGTTTCCCATTCCATACCTTGTTCATTCAAAGATCGGACTCTGAATCTTTGAAGATTTCACCGAAAGCAAGGCTTTGAATTTGTAAATCTGCTGAAATAGACAACAACGGAGGCCAGGGGGTGATCATAAAGCCCCGCCCGAAGGTAAATGTTTGATGACTAAGTGTTTCCACGCCCGTTAAAATTTGCCGGAGTGGTAGAAAACAAAGTAAATAAATGATATTTGTTCAGTTAAAAATTATGGAAACTTTATAGATACATTTTATAAATATATTTGAAGCTATTAAGTGACATCCAACCTTAAACAAATATTAAAGGCAGCTTCTAAGTCTCAAGCCCCCCCCTCCACACTGTACTGAAGTTTTGAGCCTGTTAAAGACCCCAGAGGCCAAGGTTTGTTATTCTGAACACATATCATACAATGATCATACTATAACTTACAGCAGTGAGGTAGCTGATGGGCCTCAACCATCATGTAATTTCATTTTGTATTTGTCACATCCCTAACCCTCCAACCTGTGGGAGGACTTAGCTTGCACCCCAGTTGGCACACTCCCCACTTACAAAATGCTACATGCCAATCTAATGTTAAGCTAATTTGATAAAAATAAGTTACCCCAAATATTTAAGGATTGTTCCGTGTTAAGATATTGAATACCTTTACCAAAGGGTGAAAAAATAATGGCAGTGCCGCCACTCAAACCCATGCCTAACAACCACTTATCATCACACCAAGCTTTTCTACTACGCTAACAGCCCTACGCTTGAGTTCTTTTCGTTATCGTCTATGGCTCTTCAGTCGTCCTAAAATGGAAATCCCGGTCAATTTTGTAAGCACGGAGTGTCTTCGGGCAGGGCTTTTAAGCAAGCCCTGGCCAACGAGGCACAGCGTCTCTCGACTTTCCATACTTTCCTTTTGGGTGCGTGTCCATACATAATGTTCTTACAGTTCAAATTGTTTATCAAAGATAGACAACCGTTTGATATTCTTGAACGTATCGCCTTCGAGGTTGACAACCTCAAGGATCTTCTCTCGTGGGCTCTCATTTCCCGTCAGTTCTACGAACTCATATGTTTCAACCATAAAAAATATCGCTACTTTCGTTGAGACATTCGACACAGCTCGTTTTGGGGAGCCTTGAATCATCACCATAGTGTTGCCTCTTCCGTTGCACAACTTTCCATCATCATTGAATCTGATGAAGAGCAGCCCCTTATCGACACAATCCTGCCCTCTACATTGAACGCGCTCCATCGCTTTGAAGATCCTATTAAAAATTAGAACCTTTTTGAGAATGATATTTTCCTCATCCTGCCTTCCATTGATATCATGCAAAATCTCGACCGTTTCTCCTGGTGTCTTCGAGACGGGGTACAATACGAATATTGCATACCTCCCGCCACCTCCCGGGTCCTAGCCAACTCATGTCCGAGGCTTCTGGAGATTTGGGGATGCATTCATGGGGATAATGACTTCAATGAGGAATCATATCCTAACAATAGTAGACGATGTGTCAACAATTTGTTTTATTCACTGAATGACTGAAACTGAAGTCATGTTAGATGTAAAAGGAACTTGCGTTACAAAAGCCACTGCACCCTGTCGCTCAATCTAGCATTTCATATGTCAACTATCCGATCACTTCCACTCCCGTTCTCGTTTATATTTTCGAACTCCTATCGGAACATTGTCCTTCTCTGGTTGACATCAAACTTGGCGTCCATGGGTTGGCTTTCCATGACAATTCCCTCATACAGAGAGCACAGTGGACCCAGTTTAAGAGAATAACTCTAGTTCAAGATAGAATGTAATTTTCTACTCCCATCCCTGCAGACAATCTCTCTGATTTCTTCATGTGTCATCCTACACTCCAGAATATCTCCATAAAGTTCCCACTGTCTCCAGGAAGCTTTACATTCGCTTTCATTCGTTGCCTGGCATAATTTTTCAATGGTTATTCCAGATGATCTTGCCAGTCGACTCACGTGTATAATTCTGCCTGCGACGCACCGTACTGGATATTTCAAGACATTCCCCGATTTTCCAGGTTTGCGTTGCCTAGTGGGACATTTAGAAGACAGTGATTTGCTTGATATCATTGTTTCAGCACCCACGCTGGAGCGATTGGTAAAGCTTAATGTATCATACTACGGAACACCTGAACCCGAGGAAGGCATGCAGGACCTCAAGGCCGTAAGTTCCTTTTGGAAATCTCGTCCCCATTATTTACCTCCCTTCACAGTTAGTTTCCAAACGCATTAAGAGACTTTTAAAATTCAAGAATCTTACACATATCGGCGGTTTCTTTCAGGACGATCAGCTATATCCAATAACTTCGTTTAAGGCGAATATATTGTCTAAACTCGCTGAATACTCGAGTCGGACCTCGACTTTGAAGTATGCTGGAGTTTTAGGACACTAAAAATCAGTGGTTGGAACTCCAGAGAAATGGGAGTGGTCGTCTTGTCGGATATGAAACCATGGTTGGCGATTCAGATGTTGCAATGCAGACTTGGGGTAATTTCTTTGAGAGTTTACCGAAGCGATACGATGCCATTCATGATGAAAGGGCTTGGTATATTATTATCATTTATTATTTATATAATTAAGAATAAATGAGCTCCGTAAAGCCAATCGTTGATGATCAGAGAGCTCAGGGAAATATGTGGGTATTTTGGAATCAATATATCCAGCGCTAGCATCGCAGCCCACAAGGGTCTACAGATTACGTGTCGTCTTGAACGATCACCATGACGTCCTAGCTTAATGTTGGCCGCTATATCTCCATCCCAATCTTCTACATTATGGTTTCTACGCTTCAGCTCATCGCTTCCTTGAAGAACAATGCGCCATGAATGCTCCTATACTGCCTACGCAAATGCTTAGGATGTAGAGGGTAGACAACACGACGTGCAGCGATTGTACGATATATCAGGTACTTATGTTATACGCGTTACATCTCCATCAGTTGAAGTAATACCCCTTCCCAAAGAATATGCTCTAGACTGTCCATATGCTCCATATTATCCCCACATCGTCCCTGTCTCCAGCGCAAAGATAGGACTGTCCTTGTCAGCTACGGACCCGATTCATCGTATTCAAAGATGCGTGAATGTTTTAAAGACGATTAAACAAGTTGTGAAAATGTGAGTAAACCACATATTATGTCTTTCTGACCGTACCTAACTATGTATAGCCAGATGTGCCGTTCGCCGCTAGGGGTCCTTCTGTCACCGTCATCCGCTACTTGGACTGTATGAACCTCAGTCAATCTTCCACCTCAAAGTTTCGTGTTCAGTTCTGTCTCCCGGCCTTACTTAATAGGTTCATACTTCCCTTTGACGATGACTTCCTGCTGCTTGTGAGGCAGGGGTGACTGGTGATGCTTTCCCACCGCCCCATATTTTGACATTGATGTACCCCTGCTCATTGTCGTCTCACGTCGTGTCTAGCAGCGCGCAGTCCAGGCGAAAAGAAGCCAACGGTCGTTTAGACGTATCGGATCACTGCTTGATTATGCCAAAGGCTTCAATAGATACTCTACTGGCTCAGATGAGCGGTGAGGGTGCTAAGCCACCTTATGTTCTGGAGTTCTAGCGTAAGGTGAGGCATTTGTTGCTGTTGATCTTTCATTTTCATCCATATCTGCAGCGTCGACTCGGATGAGGGCTAAGAAGTGTTCCGGTCTAGCTCCCCTCCAGCGCGCCTGAGTATCATAATCCTGGCTTTTCTGTGCATGACTGCGAAGTGCCTATTGATGCCGTGTACATAGTGCCTTCACTCGTATAATAAAATATTTGAAACCATTCCGCCGTTAGAATATCCTTCTGTTCTCCTCAGTAGGGTCTATTAGCTCAGTTGGTTAGAGCGTGGTACTAATAATGCCAAGGTCACAGGTTCGACCCCTGTATGGACCATATATTTTTGGAAATAAACGGGATCAGCACTATTTTCGTTTTGTGATCCCTTTGGAAATAGCCCGGCGATCAATCTATGAAACCCAAACTTCTGTGACGATAAATTGACGTCGTCTATAAGCAGACCACTCGTTGAGTGAACCTGGGTACACTGAACACATTACGATCGCCCCTAATTATTTCTATTAGAGTTTACATAGTCCTTGAGTTAGCTTTGTTCATTGGTCGAGGGGATTCAATGCGTTATAGGTTGTGCAGAGTTGATCCCAAGCTGCATTGGGTTGAACAGATTTCCATATTATTCATTTATTATCCTAAATTTTGAGTAATTTTTCCTGATTCAGTGCTGTCTCTTTGGTAAGAACGACGTTGTATCGCAGTCTCTATGACCGAAAGAGAGACGATGGACGAGGTAACGAGATGACACCAAGTGGGGTAATCGGCGCTGAGCGTGGGAGCGGAAGTTAGCGGATCATCCTGCGGCCGTATGCCGGCAGTCAAGCACGACCAAACAACTTTGCTCTTCTTTCTGATACAATGTAGGCTCGCAGAGTGGCTAATTGTGGTTACTCCAACACCCCTAGTTTGATCTTCAGTTGAGTTCCTACGGGTCTAGGCCTTTGTTTCCTCTTTGTCTAATTTATTATCTGCCCCTCGTTTCATGTTCCTCGACTGCATCTCAATGTGATAAACTTCTGGCTCTATTATTGCCGGGATGATACCTCCCTTCGCGACTTATCACAAGATTGAGTATACCATTATTGTGTTGGTGTAGATGTACGTGTCGAACTCTCCGAGAAGGATTAAGGTCCATATTTTTGCTCTTCCACTCATCTGCATAACAACACCTAATATTCTCAGCGGAATAAATCTTACAGCCTCTATCTTTAATGGCGTTCTCGACGGATTCAACATCTTCATCTTTCCACTGTCTGGGCTCTTCATTTTAAAAATTTAAACTCTTCTATATCAAGACCCAAACCATAGTGGACCAGCCTATCTCATTGACAATCGAACTGAACGATGCTCATGATTTCCTTGTTATCGGGATCGGAAGATTCTCCCACATATTACAATCATCCTAATCGGTTGCTATTAATTTCCTGGATGGGATAATTGTTTTTATATTGCGCACGGGACATCGAGGACGAAGTTGTTAGAAGTGCGATATCTGGCTTCGACGTTGGTGCTGTCCGGAAGCAATCTGCTTCCGTTACCCACTATCTAGAAAACGTTGATTATAGTCACACCTCTATCACATATAAACACCATTTGTCTATCTAACCATTCCGAAAGGGAGGATATTTACCGTTCTGTATGAATGAGATTTATCCGAACTGTAATATCTAATATTTGAGATGCTCCCTTAAGTATTTCAAGTGAAGTGGACATCGCTATTATTATTCGGGAAAGATCATCTGTGAGATACAGAACATTTCTATCCTACGCTTCTAGTTTTTAATGACATTCATCGTTATGAAGCGCGATGTTTCACGGTGGTTAAATATACAATTCATTGTCTGTCTTATTATTGGGAAAGCGAGTATATTTGCCATTCCGTATAACAGAGGCAGGACCATTCATCTATACAGAGCATTTTCACCCTGCTAGTTTTGAAGAGACTTGTATAGTTTCTTATTGTGCTTTGTTTGTACCTCGTTGTTTATGCAGTGGGATCATTCACGTCGCCGGTCAATGATATCCCTTCTCCTCAAAGCTACACATTCCTCACCAGATTGTAATGGGGGTAAGTATCGTTGGTAGACGTAATTGTGTCCTTGGATTTGCACCGAAATTCTAGGTGGCACCTCTATTAATTTTAGACACTATTGTCAGGTGTTTCTCTATTTCCAGAGAAATAAACATCGATATTACTACTTGGTAAGAATCCCGTGTGGATGCATACGGAACGTTTACATATATCCTTCCAGTTATGATCAGGCCTGTATCTATTTTCCTCTCGTTCATGATCCATCCCAAGGTGTTTATGAAGCGGAATTATTCACGTTGCTGGTCAATGATATCTCTTCTCCTCGTAGCTACATATTGCTCAATAATATGGATTATAGTTCGAGAGGATTATGCTGGAATTTTGCACTGTTGGTGGACGTAATTAATGTCCTTTCATTTGTACTTAAATTCTCGGTGGGTCCTCTATCAAATTTAGACTCTATTCTCTGGAGAACTGTTTCAAAAGCGAGGATGTTTAACCCTTCTGTATTACTGTGACTGATGCGAGTTGCAATAGCAGATATTAGAAGGGTTTTACTATGTCAAGTGAAATAGGCATCCATATTGCTATTCAAAAAAAATTGATATTGTGTGGAACAGAACATTCCATCGTACTCTGCTAGTTCTCATAAGACATGTATTTTTCTTTCGCTTTCGTGCTTTATCTTTTCCCTCGATGTTTATGCAACGGGATCTTTCACGTCTCCCACTGAAGGTATCATCCCTTCCCCTAGTACCTAAAAGTTTGTGCCACATAATTCTAGGCAATTTCTATTATCCTTTCGAACAGAATATCGGGTGCTATCACTCGTGGGAGACGTAGCTCGTGTCTTTGTGTTTGCAACGAAATTCCATTAAAGCATCACACGATGCCACCATCACGTCAAACACCCGGAACGTCCCTGGTTTCAAAGTCGACATACGACCTCTTTGGGGCCTAGTTCAGAAAGTATTTCTGGCCATGATACGAGTGATTATAGCGCCACGGAATGCTCGGGGATTTTTATCTTAATTCCTTCTGCATCTTTGTACTTTCTCGCTGGGGAATAGTCACGGTTCTTTGAACTCAAGATTTAACGGATAATGGGTACGTTGCATATGTCTGACGGCGAAATAGCATGGAGCACATCTGCCAAAGGATGTCTTTCATAGGTTTTAACTTCACTTGTATCTTCCTTTTCCTTCAATTATTGTTCCACTCCCTCGATAAATCTTCTCTCATACCCACGGCATACCCACAACATATTCCATTCGCAGTGAAACTGCGTGTGATCTCGCTTGCTTCGTGTAGCTTTGAGAGAAGCTTACCTTTTCTTAATCTCTTTCTGAATGTTCTTTCCGCTGTTTATTAAACCGCTATTACAAACGTTCACAGCGAGACCATAGAGGCTAGTTATTTTATGGGAAATTTAGGTGTTAGTACTTAGTGTAAATTGCGGAATTTCCCAATCAATCACTCATTTTTCGACCCACTTCCCTCCTATGAATCTTTCACCCTATCTTTTTCTCATTGTCAAGTTTTCTATCTACTTTCTATCTACTTGTTTATCAAGCTTTGCTCTTTCAAATCCCTGGTAATGAATGGATGGTATTATGCCCGATATTTTTTTTGGAGTTTCGAGGACTATGTCATTAACAAGAGATGTATAATAGCGGCTCCAGCTAAATTTATATGAATGAAATATAGTTGATATATCGTTCTTTCGCCAAGGATCCCGGATCCTTCTTGGTTATGTCGTTAACAAGATATGTATAATAGCGGCTCCACCTGAATTTATAAGAATGAAACATAGTTTGAGTCATCGTTCTTTCGCCAAGGATTCCGAATCCTTCTTATTATCCTGAACTTTACTACCTTGTTTTATAATAGTGCTTCATCAAACGAATGTTTTGTGCTATACTTACTCGTTTATTTATTAAATTACTTCCCGCCTTCACACAATATCTGTAGGCTCTCTACCTCTGAATGCCCTTTTATCATACAATTACTGATGCACATTGGAAGGAAAGTGTTGCTGGAGAGACGATAGATGTTAGCGGAGTCATCGGCATCTAGCTAGTCGCGGGCGGAAGCTCTCGGGGTCTCGCGGCCGAACACTGACAGTCAAGCAAGACTAAACAATGCTACTTTCATGATTATGTCCTCTTCTCTCGTTCCATACGTCCGCAATTATTCGATGTGCATTATGTGCCTCTAGTTTTCGCTCCTGGTCTCAACTACATCTCAATGCTGATTGGAGATAAACTTCTAGAACTTCTTATCTCCGGGATGATATTTGCTGACCCACGAGAACGTTGTCTATATGGTGACTCTGTTGATGTGGAGAATGTCTGAAATTTGTCTATCGGACAAGATTTAGGATCCATATTTTCGCTGATTATCCCAGTTGTATAACCACACAATATTCATAGCGGAGAAAATCCTGTGTTTTCTCCGTTTTCCTTTCATCAGACCGTCGGGTTCCTTTGATGGCTTTCGGCGGAGTCTACAGTTCCGCGTTATAACACTCTCCCTGGAATTTTCCCCATTGAACTAGACTATATTAAGAAACAGAAGATAGTCGACCACCTCTTATTCTCAATAGAACTGAAGGATATTCACGGGCCTTCTCGAGATTTGGTTGGCAAATTCCTGCTTGTATTACTCAATCTAATACCAGTATCTCTCTATGAATTTTCTGAGTGAGATGATTCTTCTCAAAACCCGGAACGCCCCTGCCTTCTAAGTTGACCTACAGCCAGTCTCTTCATGCCCTCAGAGAGTATTTATGACCTTAAGGTCCATAATACAACTGAACGTGAAGTGAAATAATCTATATTAAATCGCAGGGCATATCCAGGGACGTTTTATTCGAATTTCTTCAGAATCATCGTATGTTCTTGCTGGGGGTCGATCATTATGTCAAGTCACGAGGTAACAGATGATTATGTGTCTTGCGGCAAAAGTTCTCGAACAAATATGTCAAAGGATGTATTCTTTTTTTCTTCACAGTGAAACATTCCGTTCAATTAGGTCCTCTAGCCTATAGTCACTCAAAGACAGACCTTGCATTCATTCGCTGAAAATATCAGATCTTCAGCATCCTCCTCGAGAAGGGATTCAGTATAGCACCACGCGTATTAAGAATTTTATTTCGCTGCCATCTTTCCACCTTTTTTTTCATTGAGTTTATCTTCTTCCTATGTATTTCATTGGACGTGGAGGCGAACTTGATAGACATGTGATATTTGACTGCAACGTTGATGGTACCCGGGATTGATCTTCTCCAGTGTCTCCATTGTCCACAGAGTCTACGAAGAACGGTCACACGTTTATCAATATGCACTTTGAATCACTGTCTGTCGGAACATTCCAAAGACAAAGATATTTACTGTTCGGTATGACTGAGAGTGATCGGAATGAAAATATTTGAGATGTTCCGTTTGCAAGCGAACTGGTCTTCCTACTCAAAAACCCCATCCCGAGTGTATACAGAAATATTTAAATCGTAGCCTTTCTATTTTAATGTAGTATTCGTTCATCATGGTTTTGTATATTTATCTTGGTGTTTGAAGCGGAATCTTTTGCGTCTCTGCTAGAAGGGTAAGGAGTGGTTGGGGTTAGACGTCATTCATATCTAAAGCATCAGAAAATACCATAGCGCCTTTCCATGGGAGGCCCCGATCCGTGGTGCTTATCAGGAATTAATATGGCATATATATTTCTCACGCAATATTATGTAGCAATTAAAGGATTCTAAGCCACTAGGATGCATACATTGTATATCGGAGGATCCAGCTAAAGTATATAAATTATGATACATCCTCTGAGATCCTTTTTCTTCTTGCTGGATTCCCTGGAGTCTTTCTAAGGATTCTGAATTCCCTTAGCTCCTTTTATTATAGTTCTGCAACAGAAGAACGGTTTATGTGCGAATTCGACCTACAGTCTCTTTTCCTTCTGAGACTGTTACTTGTTGAGATCTTCTCAATTCATATAGAATACTCGACTGGTTCTGATGACATTTGGATATACTTCCTTCCCGTGATTTATTTGTACCCCGGTGCTTGTCAAGTGGCATCATTCATCCGGTCAAAAATAGTATCCGTTCTCCTCGTACACACCTACAATGTTATGCAACATAATGCTAAGCAATTTCCATTATGGCTATAGGAAATTACTTTGGGACTGTACATTATTGGCAGACGTACTCGCAATCCCTTGTTGCACCGATTGAGTATACTGACAGTTTCCCATGAAAGGCCTGGAAATCCCTTGGGTTCGTAGTCGACCTACGGTCGCTTTTTGAATTATTCAGTACATATTTCTGGCCGAGATGCGACTGCGACTGAAATTGGTCCTCCAGAAAGAACCTCAGGGTATATCCAGGGCTTTTTTATTTCTATTCTTTTGGCATCTCAGTACTCTGAGCTCTCTCGCTGAAGGACGATTACTGTTTTCTTAACTAATTATGTAACAGAAACTTGGGATTCGTGAATGCGACTCTCACAGCGAAACACCCTTCTTGAAAGTGGAACATCTTGCCCAATCCATCTTACCCAAGACAGTTCAAATTGTATTTGATATCGTTCGTTGTATCAATGATATGCCTATCTGATTATAGCTCGTTAGATCACTCGTAGCTTTTTCTTGTGATTTAGATTAAAGAGAGATGTCAGCGCTTTATCGCCTTTCGGTGCTTCTCCACGTATTTTGCTTCAGATTATTATTCCAGTAAAATATGGTTATTCACGGGGTGAAGCTAAGCAAAGTTTGATTACTTCCAAGATGGTCTATAAAAGAGTCTCGGATTAAGATTGGAAGAAAGCTAGAGTCAAATTCCACGAGAGAAACGATGAACGTGACAAGGAGTGATCGGAGTAGTAGATCCCTCCCAAAAAGTGCCCGATCGTGACTTTTGAACCCTTGAAAATCCACCGAACGGGCTTTCCAATAATTATGCGCGTTCGAGACTTTACGCAAGCTGCTGAAATTTCCCGTTTGCCCACAATGCTGTGGAAATGGAAAATGCCCGCCGTTGGCGTGTTTTCTATAATCGCCGTTCGTGGTAAATCTATTCAAAAGGCTCGTTCATATATTTCTATCCGAGCTACCTGTTTAATGTTTGACTATCTACCTCCACGGGGCAACCAACTCACAATGAAATAATAATTTACACCGCTTCCGAGCGCGAGTTTTCCGTGTAAAACACCCCTGCGCACATTATAAGGCCTTTCCTACTGAGCTCAATGGGCGAGCCTTTTGGGGACCGCTACCTCCATAATGCATTTCATGACTTTTCTCGTTCGGAGATGTTCCAACGAAAATACACTATCCCCAACAACTAACACTATCGAGGAGATAATGGCTTTTGGCCGGAGGATAGTGGAAACTCCTAGTGGGAAACGTACTTGATCGGAGCCTCCGGTGGGAGCTTTCTCGCCAGAGCACTGCCGAACGCCGGTGCCAAACAAGGCCAAACAAACAACTGCCCCTTGCTCTCATCCCATACCGCGCTGCGTCGTTGCCAATTTATAGGCACACAGCGAGACATCTGACGTATAATTTGGGGGAAATACTAATACTGCAGACAGGATCTCCCGTATTCAATTGAGCTCCTACTAGCCTGCGGCTGCTGTTTCGTCTGTCTCTGATTTGCGAAACGTTCAGATCAATCTCGGTATATGACGTGGATTTTCTGGTTATCTTTTCAAATTCAGGCATTTTTCTTCAGCTGCATCTCAATATTGCTTAGTATTTTATCACTTCAACTTCTTGATCACCTTACTCGGGAGGATATCCATCTTTCTGGCCCTCGACAATGTTGTTTATATAAGAACAATATTGGTGTGGAACCTCCAGACCGACATGTTAATCCTTCTGAGGCAGTTTTGCGCTAGGGGAATATCTCGTTCATCTCTATAGCTACATGACATTCCGAGAATAAATCCTTCCTCTAATGATAACATAGTCATTATACATCCTTCCGTTGGGCTTTGTTTTACTCATTGAGGTTACTTTGAACTCCTTAAAATCTAGATCCGATGCACAATGGACTAGCCTATCCGATTTCCAATATTATAACGAAAAGATAGGCAGGGCTCTGCTGGGAGAACGGGACTTGATTCGGGGGATCATCGCGCGTATTATCTGGCTCCCTGTGATTTCTTTTGGCTGAGCTTACATTTATCATTGGATATAGAAGATGTCATTAATAGGGATGCAAGTGCTGACTTGAATGTTGGTGGTTTCAGTGATTTTTCTCCGCTCTGCCATCGTTCATCTGACACACTGCTACTTGTGTCTATTACATGTTCCATCCACTTGGTCCTGTAGAACCGTTACAAAGCTATCTAAATTTACCGTTATGTGTGGACCGACTTATCTCGATTCTCATTATAGAGATGCTTCCGGTGTCCATCGTGTATTCCGACTCGTGAACCTGTAGTGCTCCTTTACATCTTCGATGAGGATATTCTTCCCCATACACTCCTCTGCCATATGTAATGTTCAAAGATCTGTATTAGGCTTTCGAGGAAAATAGAGCTCTCAAAGACAGACGTAGAAGGTGATGCTGTGTCAACGAAAAATAATGCTTTAAAGCAGTGTGATATACACCTTTACATCTATCCCTGGTTTTCTTGTCAATGAAGGCGATATGCAGTCTCTTTCAGCCTTCTTCAGCATGCATTAATTAATCCGAGAAATGTGCTGTTTTGTTTTCTCCTCGACAGGGGATGTCTGGAGTCAGTTTATGTTACAATTTTCATTTATATGCATTCCTTCGGTATGTTGCTAGTCTATCGCTGCGGAACGATCATCACTCTGTTAATCCAGCATGTAACAGAACATAAATCATGGACCCGTCTCACAGCGAAAAACACCTGAATACATTGACCAAAGGATTACTTTACTTATCCTCACAGGCAACCTCCGTGTTCGGTTTATCAGAAAGGTAATGGTAGCCATGCTACTAGTATCTCTCTCTCTGATGTCTTCATTTTTTTCAGACATTATTATTTCACTTCTCCTCTAAATCTTCTCCCATACGCCCATCCGACCCACTACTTAGTTTATCGCCCATGGTGAGTAGTTTTATTTCGTGATAGTGATGAAAGGTCCGTGAATAATTTCGCTTTTTTTTACTCCCATCCATCTGGACTTCCCCTATGCTTTTACTTCGTATTATCATCCTTCGAATACGTCCGGGTTAAGGCCAGGCAAACGGACAGGACGTGGGAGTGGTATAAACGGTGATCTGCAGCAAGCCTATACATAATTTTTAAGCCCATACCAATCTCGCACCTAGTTCGACTTATTATTCCGAATATATGTGATATTCCTTCCTCAGGATGTACCATCATGACCTGCGACTCACATTCGATTTTCATACACTTGAATAAGTGAGTTTCAAAGGTGTCACTGGTTCATACGATTGTTTTTACCTAGTTTACTCTATTCCGTCCTTGCATATTTATTTATAGTTAGGTGCTCCTCTTTCACTCTTCCACACCTTCGGTGAATGATGGTGGCTCCCACGTATAGAGCTGTATATTATTCCTAAGAAATTATATGGCCAGTTAGAGAGTGTGTTGCTAACACTAGGTTGGAGATGTATATTCATTGGAGGTATGACTTGTAAGGAATGAATTTAAATTGTTCCCAAATGAGACACACTCTTCTTCCTGAAACCCTGTGTTGGATATCTACAAGCAATCACTCTCGGTCCTCGTGTACTACTTATATTTTTATACATTCTGGCTAAAAAATGACGGGTTATGTGCACACACAGAGTGCATCGGGGCGTGTAAGCACTATGGTATTGAGATTGAACTCGTAAAGAACTCAGAAGAGGGACGGGCACGAAGGTTCGGGACACGCGCAAATCCATTTTTTGCTATGTCTGTCTCACCGTTAAGCGGTGTTGAGACTCTAAACTCCAACATATGGCTGTCTGGTGATCTCGGAAAGGAATAATTACATTAAACTTTAAGTCATAGCTCCTTTTCAACACTGCGTCGAAAATTTGCATGATCTATGCTCGACAGTTTATTTCCGGACTTCTGTTCGCCAGACATTACGCAGAACATGTGAGCGAGCAGTTATTTTTTTTCTGGTATTCCTAATTGTTGGTTGCATCATCGATGCGAGCGGAAGCTATTGGTGGCCGGCAACTAAGCACGTCCAAACAACCGCGTCCATCCCGATTCCCGCTGTCCGTTGTTGTATAGTGGACAGGATCCGATCTGGTAGGCTTTCGACGTTGAGGTGAATTGCGACGTGCCTTCATATGTCATCTTGTTCCATCTACTTACCAGTCTTCAACTGCATCTCCTTGCTTTCTCCGGACGCCATACGTCTTCCTGACCCTCGACAATGTTGTGTATAAGTTATATGTTCGTCTGGGCATAAACGGAAATTATATACTTCGAAGAGAGGTAGCAGGAACCATATTTCTCCAGTGTCTCGTCATCTCACGGTTTCCTACTTCCGCACAATATATCTTTCAGGTGCAGTGAACAGCGATTCTATTGAGTGCACAACACTAATAGTGCATACTGAATATTTATTGTGCCGGGCTTAATATCTGTTTTGCTCCATATTTTTCTCTCATACTTTCGGCGATTATGAAGCTGAATGATATTCCACGTGTTTGATTCCTTTTCCTCGTACCTAAAACCTTGGCTACATAGAGGGCTCTCCTTTCATTATGCACACCGTATTTTCTTCGCTGTTTACATTTAATTTAAAATATAAGCATTCTGTAATTCTGTACTGTCCTTGATCATCACTTCCGTTGCACCGTCTCTCTAAATCTTCCCCCACTGTACCCATGGCGTAATAAAATCATACTCACACAATGTAACCGATGCATACCCGTAGCTGGTTTGTGTGATATTCGTCGAGGAGAGGTTTGGGAGAAGGTTACTCTTTGAGTCCCTTCTAGAGCTTCTTCCTGCTCATCGTTATCATTCCTATGGTGCGATTTTTATAAGGAGAGTGAATATGTTAGTGAAATAATTTATATCTGAAGGATGAGTCGGGAAACCGCGAAACCTCCTCATCGTTACCTCATCTATCCTCATTGGAGTATGGATTCCACAATCAATTTTATACCGTACGGAATTGTCTCTATTGCCTTGTGTATGTGCCTAGACGTGAAGAGAAGAGAAGCTCAATGGTCTTCTGCAACAGAGTGGTACATACGTATTTTTCTACCTACTAGACCGCGTCCAGTTCTTGTAGTTATTTGCATCTAAATGTACCTCTTTACATCTCTGGTTGAAGATGGTCCTTTCCTCCTTGTGCTAGATATTACTCCTAGGGAATCATATGGGTATTTCGAGCGAGGGTCTGTCAGTTGGAGATGTATATTTATTGGAGGTATCACATATAATAGATCGACTTAAAATTTATTATATAAGACCTTTTTCTTTCTTGGCGAAACCTTGCGGCGAATAATCACAAGCCATATCTTTCGGTCCTTGTGCATTGCTTGATCCGTATACACTTTGCCCCAGAGATGACTGGCTATACATACATGGGGGCGTGTGAGGGTCATGATAGTTTGCCAGACATTTCGAAGAGGGAAACATGATAAACTTACAGCTCCTTTTAACACTGCGTCGAAAAACTGCTTGTGAGCTAGTGAATTTACTGTTATTCCTTTCTTCTGTTCGGCAGGTAATACATATAGTAAATGTAGGAATTGAAACTTTTTCGGGTATTCCTAAATTTGAAGTGCCAGCAGCCAAGCGTACCAGCGGACTCGGAAGCTATCTGCCGAACGCCCGCAACTAAGCACGGCCAAACAACGGCCCATCCCGCTGACCGTTGCTGCTTGATCGCAAAGAGTTATTGGGGTTAATGAACGGTTTCCGATCTGGTGAAATCTCGCGTGGAGGTTGATTTTTAAATTTTAAGTCGTATGCGCTTTCCTCAGCTCATATCCCCCTTAGTCGAGTGCATCTCCTTACTTTTCTCCGGGACTTCCTTCGTCTTGACTCACGACGAATACTTACAGAATGTGTCCGTAAATGTGTTCATATGTGAAAGGATATGCCGGAGAGGGTGTAGTAAGCATATTTTCCTAAGGGGAGGCAGAAAAAATAATAATAGACACCAACCCGATAAATCCTAATAAGGTCTCAAAGACTACCCACCCCCCCTACCGACTACCTTATTTGGAAGATAAATCCCACGCATTTTTCAGGGAAAAAATGCCGGAGGGTCCCCGCTACACTAAATGCTACCGAAGGCAGTATTTGTTGTCTCTTCTTAGTCATGTTGAAGGTACATCCTTAATGGCCATCCAATTCTTGAATATCTATGAGGTTTCACCACCACAATTTGTCCAATCAGCTATGTAATTCAATATTTTAGACAAATTCTATCAATTAAATAACTGGCCCCCATTTACAGGCACCTGAATTGTCCTCTTGGGAAATATCGGCAAACTGGTCAGCCCCTGAGATCTGCCCTGCGTTGCGGGCAGATCTCCCAGAGATTTCCACCCAGCAGCGGAGAAAAGAAAGGAAAGTGTTGGAGAAGCTCTAGCTAACCTCGACTGAAGAGAAAGAGCTCGAAGCTCGCAGCGGAATGCCTAATGACGGCAAAGGCAAGGTGTGATATCGTGACTAACAGCGTGACATGACTAATCTACTGATAGACCCGAGGATCTGGCTCTCTCCGAACTCAAGGCAGGAACCTACGGTTCCAGCGTCCCTCCAGGAAGGGGAAATGTCTCTTTTAGATTATTAAAAATGGCCTTTACTCTATGTTTTCAAACATGAACAAAAGCCGGTCAGATATCCTTTTTGGAGCTATTTTTGGCGATATATTTCGCCAGAGCGGTACGTGGAGCGTGAAATTCAAGTACTCCGCTGGGATGTCCTGGAGCAGCTACAGCCGGTGAACATTGGGGAGATGGTACACAAACGCTTGGAATGATTGGTTCTACATATGAAATTCTGTATGTTTTTCGTTGAATTTCTATGAATTTTCCTGGAGGGCCTCATAGTGCTGCTCTCCATGCAGTGGATTTATCAAGAACTAGATGGTAGAATAGCCTAATATATTCCCGTTACTTCATACATCAGCAAAGTGTGCCACGCGCGCTAAACTCCCCGTAGTGTTAGGTAGCACTAGGTAGGATAGGTAAGTACGGAGTCGCTAGGAGTCGGTATATAGACTACATAGCCCTACATACCACCGCCTATCACTCCTAGCACGGGCGCTAAAACGGATTCTATGTCAACTTTCCTGATGTATACTTTGTCAGTGAAGCTTTTCAACGAATAAAATGAATGTATATTGACTCTAAAAATTGTCCGAGAAATGGTTGACCAAAGGATATTATTCCAAGCTTCACAAAAGGCGACTGATCATTGAATCGGAAGTATATACAATTATAAATGTGATTTTCCAAGGTGTTCGTTGAAAATCTAAACAAATGAGTCCTCCATGTATTTAAATATGATTTTGACTGCTCTTTGTAGAAGGAGACACAGTGTAGGCTATATACCTGTCAATTCTCAATTTTAAATATGTTTATATATTTGATGATTTAAAGCGAGTTTAGTTCGCTTTGTAGTTTTGAAATATCCCTTAAACACGCTCAAGGACGGACACTGCTACCCACCAGTTCATCGGGCGCCCAAACAACATTTGGTTCCGAGCTGTGGGAAAAGGCGAAACTCGGGGGCTGATAGGTCTGTTATAGAATCTCAATAGATATTAAGTAAAACTTAGGGTCTATTAGGGTTTGAAAAATATCCCAACAAGGTCTCGCTGAGGACCCCCCCACCCCCTAGCTGATGTGCCGGATTATGCCGGCTGCCTCCCCTTGTATTTTCCCCAACAACTCGTTCATCTCATCCACTCTTTATCCACAAAATTCTCAGACATTCGATGGATCTTGCCACGTTCGGAGCCCTGATGCTAATCGTCAAACTCTCCTCCCGAGCCTTTATACTCAAGGATATTCAGAGATTCTTCATAAGAACGGATATTAGATAGGTTCTGCAAGAGCCACAGTGCCACATGGTGGCTCGATTTTGTTATGCTGTCTGTGGGTACTGCTGTGGCTCATCTCACTGTGAAACTCCATATTTAGGAGCCACAGCCAAAATTCTTGGAGCCACCTAATGTACAGTCACAGATAGTATATTAGCCATAAACAGCATAACAAAATTGAGCCACAGTGTGGCGCTGTGGCTCTTGTAGAATGGGTCTATTCAATATTCTCTCTACTTGTGATAACCTCTTATTATCTGAGCTATGCCCTCTGCATCCGAAATGAACGCAAATCTGATAGAGATATATTCACTGATTGAAACATTGGTAATATCCGGAAATGGCTACGAGTGACCTTTTGTTCCCTTCTCGTTCATGATGATGTGATAGAACTCTATCAAAGAGATTCTGATGGATTTCAAATGTAATGAACATTGATTCTATTCTCTGAACGACGTCACGAGGGCATACTGATTGTTTCCTTAGTGACCTGCTTAATCTGACCATTAATTATTCTCCTCTCGTGCGTTCGGTGTTTACGAAGCTGAATGGTATTTCACGTCTCTGGTCAACGACATCCCTTTTCCTCGTATCTACAATCGTAGGCTACGTAGAGTGCTCAAGAACGTCTATTATGCTTTCGGGGAATTGACCATGCTAATGACCGGCAGAAGTACTATATATTCATGCTACACCGAAATTGCTTTAGAGTCTCACGAGGTACACTCGCCGGTATTCCCCTGTCTATGAAGGTGACATCCACTTTCGGCCTTCTTCAGAATATCTTTCTGGCTATGAGCTGACTTACATTTGGGATCTTCTATTGCCAGAGCATATCCGGCATCGATCTGTATTACATTTTTTGTATGTAAATTCCATTAGCATATCGGTTATCTGACACTGCGGGACGATATCTGTTAAACAGTGAAGTAACAGACGTATATGTATAGGTCCTACAGTGGAAATGCACCAAGGTATTTGCCGAAGGATGTCCCTTGTAAAATGGAACATCTCGGTTCAACAAATCCAAACTCGAGCTTCATTTCACCTTGGTCTCTTTAGGTATTCATAACATAGGATTTATTTGATGCTTACATTTAATTTGAAATATACACAGTTCCTAGTTTGGAACTGTCTTTCCCGGCTTAATTTTCGTTTCGACATCTCTGTAAATATTCTCTTATACCCACAGCGTAGTCACATCACACTCCCATAACGTAACCATGGATATCCATAGCTTGATTTTGTGATATCAGGGCTGGTAGAGATTTGAGAAATTCACGTCGTTTAGTCCGCTTCTAGAACTACTTCGCGTTTCTTTTCCTGAGAAGGTTTATTATTTCTAGGACAATTATTTTACAGAGGAATATAATGTGATAGTGGGGTAGAATAAGGTACCTGACAGATGGCTCTGGAAACTGCGAGACTCACTAGCAGTTCCTCATCTCTCCTTAGTCGAGTTCAGTTCCACTATCAATATTCGACCTTACAAACTCGTCTGTATAGTATTTCGCCCTCTGCATGTCACTAATATGGACTGGCGTTGTTATCATTGCAAATTCGAGAGACTAAGTATGTAATATATCTATATTTGAAGGGAAGTTGATTCCAAATGTATCCGAGTACGAAGTGGCGCATACGGAGTTTTTTCTTTCCTTCCTATTTGACTGTGCTCTGATCTGGTATATCTTACTTGTCTAGGTGTGTTTCTTCCACATCGTTGGTCAACGATGGCTTTTCCTCATATTGTGCCGTGTATTATTCCAATGAAATGATTTGGGAAGTTCGAAGGTTAAGCAAGGTGATCAATGGTTACAGAAATATATATATTTGGAGGCATCACGTAAATATTATATATCAACTTCAAACCTTATTCTCGATCCCATTCCCTGTACTAGATATCACCATAGAATCTCTTCCAGTCGCTGTGGAATACATAATTGCATGTTTATGGCTGAGTGGTGTCATCAATACACTATATTTTTGAGATTGAGAAAGCAAGCGTTATGATGATCCTCAGGCTTGAAGTCGTGGCTTCCTTCTCATTTTCCAGAATTCCCTCGACATTCAAGTTTTATCTCCTTCAACGTTGGAAGGAAAGTGTACTAGTAGAGTAGAATGCCGTTGTCGATGCAATATTCACACTTCCCATTGTTGTTTTTTCAAACCAATCGACTCACTTGTTTCCGAACCGGACGTAAAGCTCCTGCTCTCAACGTGAAGATTGCTTCATTCTGATACCGACGCGAGGAGAACACCAGAAGTTGACATTTAGCTTGTATTACAATGTTTTATAGCTTCTGAGATGTTATAATGAGAGACGTAGAAGGTATTCGGACGCAGCGGCTATTTATCGTCGAAGATAGGGGTTAATCGATTTCTAAATCACTCGTTGTGACTGGCAGCAAATAAAGAGTTTTTTATTTGGTCGTCGCCACTCTCGTAAATCCAGAGGGAATACTCAAGCCGGTGGAAGCAAAGTACATGAGATGAAACGGGAAAAGAAAGAAAATGGGGAAAGTGGTAAGGGTGGGCAAGAAAAAAGCAGCTCGATGTCGCGGAGACTATCGAGTGCACAGGTGAGAAGGAAGCGAGATGGGGGAAAGGAGACGGCGGTGTGAAGAGTATATATACACATATGAACAAAGCATTCCAAACGGAGTGAACAAAAGAATCTGGGCGCAGAACAAAGAAAGGGAACGTCGAAGACAAAGGACGGGGTAGTAAGTCACGTGCCTCGTACTGTAGACCACGAATGAGCTAAGCCCATTCGCAACATGAGAGTGAATTTAAGAAACTATATCTTGGAGCGAGAACTCCATTACTTTCTTCGTGATCTCTAGAATATCAAATGACTTCGTTTATTTATTGGGATAAATTTTAGAACATTGTAATATCAACAATCTCTAGCTTTGTACTGTTTCCCTTCATTTTCGTTTCGAATTATTCGTAAATCTTCTCCTATTCCCGTGGCTTAATCACATGCTATTTTCACACAAGGATATCCATAGCTATTGTTTGCGATTTCAGCGGGTGTGTGCACTGTGGGAGAAGTTCACGCTTTTAAGTCTCCTTCGAGAGCTTTTTCGTGTTCCTTTTTTCAGCGAATGTTTAGCATGGCTATGACGGCCTCTTTTACAGACTGAAGATGATAGTGGGGTAAAAGGTGCCTGACGAATGGTTTTGGAAACGCTAGACCCCTCGACCATTTTCTCATTTATTATTTTTCAATAACCTCTTCCATTATCAACGTTCCATCTTATAGGCCTATATCGATATTGCTATAATGTGGTATTTCTCCCTTGACATGTGGCACTATGGACTGGCTCAGATATTCATTGCAGATTTGGGGTACATTTATCTTTGACGAGATGTGGGTTTCCTGGAATTCCAGATATTTAATAGCGCATACCAATTTTTTTAATTTCTTTCTTCTGAGTTTATTGGGCTCGGTTCTTGTATATTCTCTTTGCTTGTAAGTGTACCTCTTCCACATCTCTTGTCAACGATGCTGTTTCTTTTCTATCATGCTGTATATTATTCCTGAGAAATTATATGAGTATTTCGAAGGTAAAGAACAATCAATGGCTAGAGACGTGTTTATTGGAGGCACCAACTGAACATTATATATCAACTTAAAAAGGTTGTTCTGGAAGATCACATGAGGAGCCCTTTTTATTTTTCGACGCTCCCTGTGCTGGACATCTGATATCTCTTCCAGTCTCAGGCGCAACTAATACTTGCATCTTTATGGCTCAGAGACGTGAACGTGTATTCGTAGGGTCCATCATCGGTGTAATGCTAATATTCTCTATTCTCGTACCATTGGTTGTTAGTGAACCAATCAACTTACTGTTGCCAAACCGGGCATGAATAATCGTCATCACTGCTTGCACTCTGCATTGCCAGGCATTGGCGTATTACTAAGCGTATCAACCTGTGTAGTTAACTGTGAATGGGCAGTTAAAGGAGAACACACAGGGAAAGATATTGTGAATTCAAAAGAGCAGTCAAAATAGTGAGGAATAACCTTACGTATCGACCTTTTCGAAGAGGATTAAAATCGGGGACATGAGAAAAAATGTAAATTCGAAATATGCACAAAAATATGTGCCCACAGTGAGTCGAACACTGGGCTCCTCGCCCACGATGTGATTTAGCCACTAATCGATGGATACCCATGGAATTCCGTCAATGTTCTTGTATTAATTGTGGTATTGCGCAAACACGTATATCAATACCATGTTAAATAACTCGTGATTATATCCAGAAGAGCTTATGAGACACTGCGAATAATGAGGTCCTCAGCAGTTGGAGATCGAGGGCGGATCGTGCACTTGAATTCAGTGGCGGAACTGGGTAATGTGTTGGTTAGCAGAAATTAACAAATATCAACACAATACTCACGAAACGAAGCCAGAACAAAATTTGGCCTCAACTGGAATTTCCTTTCCGGATCCATCTCGTTCTTTCGATATCTCGAAAACCTGCAATATTGAAGCAATTGCCAAGAAAATGGAATTCATGCCCATGTGACGTCCCGAACAGATCCTATGAATGCTCAGCTATTCGGGACGAAAGACGGAAGATAGACTCACCTCCGTCCGAAGCCGAAGGCTCCAGTACTTCGTGGATCACGTACCCCGGGAATAAAATATCTCTCAGGATCAAATCTATTTGTGTTTGGACCAAAATCGGCATCATTGTGGAGGAACATCCTAAACAAAAAATTAGTTCATTAGATTAAGGAGTATATTTCCATATCAGAGTTTTACCATGCATTCCCGAACACAATTGTCCCTTTGGGAATAAAATAACCCTGTATCACATCGTCCTCTGAAGCCACATGCGGCACGCCGCTCGGGAGCAGTGGATGCCATCGCAATGCTTCCTTGCAAATAGCAAATACGTATGGAAGAGCATCAATATCCCCAACTTCGGGTAATCGTTGGAAACCAAGAACACTGTCAATTTCTCTTTGGGCTTTCTTCTGTACTTCTGGATAAAGGATCATCGCGAGTATAAAAGCCCGAATTGTATGTGTGGTCTGTAAAAACTTAGTTTTCGCTTTAATTAGTATTTAGAGACAATACCGTATCCGTTCCTGCCAAAAACATCGTAGCAGCAGCATTCTTTATAATCGCTTCGTCATAAGGATGTGTGGTCGCATCAGACTCAATCTCTGAGAGACGAGAAGATACGAAACACAAATCTAGATTTCCATCGTCCTGGGTATGTACGATTGGAATACAAGATTAGTGACAATACGAGTAACACTCACCATTCGCTTCTTGCTTTCTTGGAACGGAAGTTCTAGCATATCATTACTATATTGTCTCCATCTGGCGGCCTTCCTCTGAAATCCGGCACCGGGTACCCACGCTGGAATATACTTCACTTTACTCAGCTATCAGTAACTACTAATAAGATCTAGACGCGATATTTAGGAGCTTACTCCAGGGCCAGATGTCGACGAAGAATTTGCCTGGCGTCCCAGCTTCGACTATCGAATGAACAACCTTCTGTGCAGTTTCTACATATGAATCCTTCTCTGGTTGAATTTCAATTCCATATGCTATCTAATAACGTGTCAGTCGTCAGTCGCCAGATGATAAAATAGTGTGAGAGATACCTCTATAATGATAGCCCCTGCAGTGTGCAAGAGATGCTCTGTATATTTGTCAGGAGAGCGAAGAAGCCTTCGTAGTAATTCCCTACTCGTCCCGATAAGCAAACCCGACAGTCGTAATTCGAAAGTACTGACCTCGTATGTTTGCTCTGCACAGGAAAGAATGCTTTCACCGCTTTATTATGAAAGCTCATGTGCATAGCCCGACGATGTCGCCGCCACCAGGTACCATATGGCTGGAAAGCTATATCCCATTCCGTTAT
>KN837116.1:150393-168596 GCA_000827215.1 Sphaerobolus stellatus SS14 | reverse complement strand
TCGCTATCGTTGGGAATGTCGAGCATATTACCTATGATTGGTTTAGGCTTAGGTCCTGGTGGTAAACGGAGTCCTAAAAATAACTCAATATAGACTAAGATTCGAAGAAGCATGTATTATGAACCTTGAGGCATCTGTGTTCGCCTTGATAGATGGAAAAAGAGGATCGCTAAGCCGCACAGTAAGACTGTTGTGAAGAGAGAAAGTGCCATGATGTTGATAAGGTGTTCTTCTCACACTAACATCTTATATATCCACATGAACAATCGGGGGGTCACGATAGAGTTCAGCAGTGAGGACACAGAAACTGGTTTCTCGAGATCCGAAGACTGCAATTGATACATTGGGCTCCTCAACCTTAGTTAACGTCCAGCCGACGCAATGGGTGCCAATACTAAACAATACCCCTGTATCCCACGGGGACTATTTTTATGGTAAAAGTTAGGTTTAATTTTTGTTTAATTGGTAAGATGGGAGGGCTACTTAAAGCGGGGAGATCTCTGCGATCTTCGATGGCGAAGGTGATATGATCTACTTATTAGATCAAACGGATGAGAGGATAAGGACAATCAACGACAACATTCACTGTGATACATATTGACAGATAAGTATTACAGAATATGCAAAATAGGCACTTTGTGCAGTAGCCAGGGCGCTTCTGTGTCATTATTTGATGTGTTGCCGCGTCTCCACACCATAACTATGGCCCCACTGTGGCTCCAAATGCGGCGATGAGACTATGTGGAGCCACAGGAGAGCCATGGCGGCACATCGAAATTTAGCCACACAGGAACGCCCTGGCTTTTGCACAAGGTCTCCAGTAAACATGTTTACTTGCATTCACGAATGTGCTGTAGTATTAGGTTTAGAGGTTCAGACCTCTGACCGTGTGACAGGCGTCAACCGCTGAGAAATTGTTCAATCGAGGGTTGCACCGTGTAGAACGGTTCCTTGATACCCCACAAGGTCTTTAATCTCTCAGCCAACGACAACAAAGTCTTTCTCTAAGAAAATTGCAAGGACAGTTCTCAGTATTGTATTCTGTATTTACATAATAAAATTGAGACAAATAATTGTTGAGATGAGGTGGGATTCGAGCCTCACCCGGGATAGCAGTGAACCCTCGCAAACGCCCAAGGTTTCTCGTTCAACTAGCTACGAGTTAAATACATTAAATTGAGGCACAAAAAATGAATAGAACGGAACCATACAAATCGAGAACAAAAACAAAATGCACCTGTGCTGAGCAGCTGATAGCTCTGCATATAAGGTACCGGAGCTTGTGCAGTGCTCGTATCTTGCTGCGCCGCTCTCCACATTCCAACAATAATAGGATTCGAATATTTCAGGTGTATCAAAGACTGGTGACGCTTCAGCGCCTCGGCGCCTAATAGATTATCGCATTTCGTAGAGTTCCAGAACAGTCTCCAATTGTAAAAACAAATTTAAAGGATATTATTTAGGTACTATTCATAGTCTACATAATATACATAACTTTCCTCTGTGAGATGCCTAGTCATAGCAACCTGAGCAATGGGTCGCCGTTGTTGTTTATTTCAGCAGATTTACTAATTCAAAGCCTTGCTTTCGGTGAAATCTTCAAAGATTCAGAGTCCGGTCTTTCAATGAACAAGGTATGGAATGGGAAACGTCTTATTGCTTGCAATTGCTTGGCTTCACGATAGCGGCAAAGATGAGGCGGGCCGGTCTGGCCGGGTCCGATGACTCTATCGGAGCTGACCGACTGCTGGGGTCATCTCATCCCCAAGGCGATGTTCACCGTTCACGTTCCAAGCCTAATATCCTTCTTTTATTGATCATCTGAAGGTTGGAATATATATTTGTAGTCATTGTAGCTATGTAGGTTGATTTAACTTTTAATTTTATTGTGGTATTACGTTTAGAGGTTCAGCCACGCATCACGGGGACCTTTGAACAAAATTCTCCGTAGTTCGGTTGTCATGCAATCGAATTTTGCATCCAAAATAGGTAAAATCCGCGGTCTGATACCATTTTAAACAATTTTTTGGTTTAGTCACGCAATGCAGTATTGAACCGTTCCTTGATACACCACTCCTTGATACACCATTGCTCAGGGTGATCATAAAGCCCTGCCCGAAGGTAAATGCTTGATGACTTAGTGTTTCCGCGCCCGTTAAAATTCGCCGGAGTGGTAGAAAACAAAGTAAATGAATGATATTTGTTCAGTTAAAAATTATGGAAACTTTATAGATACATTTTATAAATATGTTTGAAGCTATTAAGTGAGATCTAACCTTAAACAAATATTAAAAGCAGCTTCTAAGTCTGAAGCCTCCCCTCCATACTGTACTGAAGTTTTAAACCTGTTAAAGACCCCAGAGGCCAAGGTTTGTTATCCTAAATATATATCATACAATAGTTACACTGTAACTTACAGCAGTGAGGTAGCTAATGGGCCTCAACCATCATGCAATTTTATTTTGTATTTGTCACATCCCTAACCCTCCAGCCCCCGGGTGGACTTAGCTTGCACCCCAGTTGGCTCATTTCCTCATTTAAGAAATGCTACATACCAATCTAATGTTGAGCTAGTTTGATAAAAATAAGTTACCCCAAATATTTAAGGATTGTTCCGTGTTAAAATATTGAATACCTTTATCAAAGGGTGAAAAAATAATGGCAGTGCCGCTACTCAAACCCATGCCTAACAACCATCACACCAAGCCTTTCCACTACGCTAACAGCCCTATGATTGAGTTCTTTTCGTTATCGCCTATGGCTCCTCAGTCGTTCTAAAATGGAAATCCCGGTCAGTTTCATAAGCGCGGAGTTTCTTCAGGTGGGGCTTTTAAGCAAGCCCTGGCCAAGGAGGCAGTGTCTCTCGACTTTCCATACTTTGCTCTTGGTGCCTGTCCAAACATAATGTTCTTAAAGTTCAAATTGTTTATTAAACATTAGTATAACATGACTTTGTACTTGGATAGACAACCGTTTGATATTCTTGACTGTATCGCCTTCGAGGTTGATGATCCCAAGGATCTTCTCTCGTGGACTCTTACTTTCCGTCAGTTCTACGAGCTCATATGTTCCAACCATATCGAATATCGCTACTTTCGTTGAGACATTCGGCACAGCTCGTTTTGGGGAGCCTTGAATCATCACCCTAGTGTTGCCTCTTCCGTTGCACAACTTTCCATCATCATTGAATCTGATGAAGAGCAGCCCCTTATCGACACAATCCTGCCCTCTACATTGGACGCACTCGATCGCTTTGAGATGGGGTGCAATACGAATATTGTATACCTCCCGCCACCTTCTGGGTCCTAGCCAACTCATGCCTGAGGCTTCTGAAGATTCGGGTATGCATTCATGGGGATAATGACTTCAATGAGGAATCAGATCTAATAATAGTAGATGAGGTGTGTCAACACTTTGTTTCATTCACTGAATGACTGAAACTGAAGTCATATTAGATGAAAAAGGAACTTGCGTTGCAAAAGCCACTGCACTCTGTTGCTCAATCTAGCATGTCATATGTCAACTATCCGCTCACTTCCACTCCTGTTCTCGTTTATATTTTCGAACTCCTATTGGAATGTTGTCCTTCTCTGGTTGACATCAAACTTGGGCGTCCATGGGGTGGCTTTCCATGACAATTCTCTCATACAGAGAGCACAATGGACCCAGTTGAAGAGAATAACTCTAGGTCAAGATAGAATGGGATTCTCTACTCCCATCCCTACAGACAATCTCTCTACTCCCCTCATGAGTCATCCCACACTCGAGAATATCTCCATAAAGTTTCCACTGTCTTCAGGAAGCTTCCCTGTCAATACTTTCCTCGGATTACATTCGCTTCATTCGTTGCCTGGCATAATTTCTCAATGGTTATTCCGGATGATCTTGCCAGTCAACTCTGGAATCAATATGTCCAGCGCTAGGATCCCAGCCCACAAGGGTCTACAGATTACGTGTCGTCTTGAATGATGAACATGACGTCCTAGCTTTATGTTGGCCGCTATACCTTCACCCCAAACTTCTACATTATGGTTTATACGCTTCAGCTAATCGCTTCCTTGCAGAACGATGCGTCATGGATGCTCCTATACTGCCTACGCGAATGCTTAGGATGTAGAAGATAGTCAACACGACTTGCAACGGTTGTACGATATATCAGGTATGTTATACGCGTTAGATCTCCATCAGTTGAACTAATACCCCTTCCCAAGCTCTAAATATGCTCTAGCCTGTCCATATGCTCCTTACCATCCCCACATCGTCCCTGTCTCCAGCGCACAGATAGGACTGTCCTTGTCAGTTATGGACCCGATTCATCCTATTTAAAGATGTGTGAATGTTTTAAAGACGATTAAGCAAGCTGTGAAAATGTGAGTAAACCACATATTATGTCTTTCTGACCGTACCTAACGATGTATAGCCAGATGTTCCGTTCGCCGCTAGGGGGTCCTTCTGTCATCGTCATCCGCTACTTGAACTGTATGAACCTCAGTCAATCTTCTACCTCAAAGTGTCGTGTTCAGTTCTGTCTCCCGGCCTTGCTTAATAGGCTCATACTTCCCCTTGACGATGGTTTCCTGCTGCTTGTGAGGCAGGGGTCTCCGGTGATGCTTTCCCACCGCTCCATATTATTACATTGATGTACCCCTGCTCATTTTCGTCTAACGTCGTGTCTAGCAGCGCGCGGTCCAAGCGAAAAGAAGCCAACGGCCGTTTAGACGTATTGGATCGCTGCTTGATTATGCCAAAGGCTTCAATAGATACTCTACTGGCTCAGATGAGCGGTGAGGGTGCTAAGCCACCCTATGTTCTGGAGTTCTAGCGTGAGGTGAGACATTTGTTGCTGTTGATCTTTCACCTTCATCCATATCCGCAGGGTCGACTCGGATGAGGGCTATGAAGTGTTCCAGTCTAGCTCTTTCGATCCCTCCAGCGCGCTTAGGTATCATGATCCTGGCTTTTCTGTGCATGACTGTGAAGTGCCAGTTGATCCCGTGTGAGTATATACTATCTTTGTAGAATAGGATGCAACGCTTGGCATCATCAATGCGCAGGCGCCCGCGCGTATACGTGTTTTCGCCCGCGTAGACCTTAAAAATTGACACAGACGGGGATCAAAAGCAATTTTTGGCAGAAGCTATCGTAGCATAGTAGTAATATTGTTATGTAAATTGTTTGATTTAGATTATCCAACCTTCTCCGGTTGGGTCAGGGTTCGATTCCGATAGTGAGCAAATGTTTTGGAGGGGAAAAAAAAGAAAAAAAACCGAGGCCAAGTTGCTTTTTTTTCTTTTTTCTTTCTTTCTTTCTTCTCTTAAGATTAAGTAATATTAAGTAAAACGCTATTTATTTTAGTTATGGTATAAGCATTAAAAGTAAATAAACAGTACAAGGGAGAGCAAAGCTTTGAACACTAAGTACACAAGCGCGTGGGAAGCCGCCTTACCAAAAAAGGGGCGCTGCATCGTATTCTACAGAACGAGTATTGCCTCATCCGAGTACATAGTGCCTTCACTCGTATAATAAAATATTTGAAACCATCCCGGCGTGGGAATACTCTTCTGTTTTGATGGTAAGGTCTATTAGCTCAGTTGGTTAGAGCGTGGTACTAATAATGTCAAGGTCACAGGTTCGACCCTTGTATGGACCATATGTTTTTGGAAATAAACGGGATCAGCCCTATTTTCGTTGTGATCCTTTTGGAAATAGATCGGCGATCAATCTATGAAAGCCAAACTTCTACGCCGATAAATTGACGTCGTCTATAAGCGGACCACTCGTTGAGTAACCCTGGGTACACTGAACATATCAAGATCGTCCCGCACACCCTGTAGATACATACCCAATATATATGCTAGATAAATATTTCTTATAGAGTTTACATAGTCCTTGGGTTAGCTTTGTTCATTGGTTCACACGATGCCACCATCACGTCAAACACCCGGAACGTCCTTGGTTTCAAAGTCGACATACGGTCTCTTTGGGGCCTTGTTCAGAAAGTATTTCTGGCCATGATACGAGCGATTATAGCGCCAGGGAATGTTCGGGGATTTTTATCTGAATTCCTTCTGCATCTTTGTACTCTCTCGCTTGGGGATAATCACGGTTCTGTGAACTCAAGATTTAACGGATAATGGGTATGTTGCATACGTCTGACAGCGAAATAGCATGGAGCACATCTGCCAAAGGATGTCTTTATAGGTTTTAACTTCACTTGTATCTTCCTTTTCCTTCAAATATTGTTTCACTCCCTCAATAAATCTTCTCTCATACCAACAGCCTACTCACGGCCTATTCCATTCGCAGTGAAACTACGTGTGATCTCGCTTGCTTCGGGTAGCCTTGAGAGAAGCTTAAGCTTTTTTAATCTCATTCTGGATGTTCTTCCGCAGTTTATTAAACCACTATTACGACTCTTCACAGCGAGACCATAGAGTATAGCTCTTTAATAGGAAATTTCGGTGTGTTAGTACTTAGTGTAAATTGCTTAATTTCCCAATCAATATCTCATTTTTCGACCCACTTGTCTCCTATGAATCTTATACCCTATCTTTTTCTCTTTGTCAAGTTGTCTATCTACTTTATATCTTCGTGTTTATCAACCTTTGCTCTTTCAAATCAGTGGCAGTAAATGGATGGTATTAGAGAGTTTTGCAGGAGCGCCAGCGCTTTTGTGGCGCTATTTTTGGTTTTGCAGCTGGCGCTCCTCAGCGCTCCATCTGGCAGCACTGTATGCTCATAATCTCCATCAGGTGAGGTCTCTCGAGTATCAGATTGTGGCACTTTGGGCTTGATTACGAAAACGAGGCATTCTTCAGCGGTGAAGATGGGAGATTAATGGCTGGGAGCACTCGAGACGGGACGGCATCACAACTGGTGGAGCGCCAGCTGCAAAACCAAAAATAGCGCCACGAAAACGCTGGCGCTCCTGCAAAAACTGTCTATTATGCCCGATATATTTCTCATAGGAGATTATGCTGGAGTTTCGAGGAGGTTATGTCGTTAACAAGATATGTATAATAGCGACTCTACCTAAATTTATAAGAATGAAACATAGTTTGAGACATCGTTCTTTCACCAAGGATTCCGGATCCTTCTTATTATCCTGAACTTTACTACCTTGTTTATGATAGTACTGCCTCAAACGAATGTTTTGTGCTATACTTACTTGTTTATTTATTAAATTACTTCCCGCCTTCACACAATATCTGTAGGGTTTCTACCTGTGAATGCCCTTTTACCATGCAATTACTGATGCACATTGGAAGGAAAATGTTGCTGGAGAGACGATGGATGTTAGTGCAGTCATCGGCATCTAGCTAGTCGCGGGCGGAAGCTCTCGGGGTCTCGCGGCCCAACACCGACAGTCAAGCAAGACTAAACAATGCTACTTTCATGACTATATCCTCTTCTCTCGTTCCATACATCCGCAATTATTCGATGTGCATTATGTGCCTCTAGTTTCCGCTCTTGGTCTCGACTACATCTCAATGCTGATTGGAGATGAACTTCTGGAACTTCTTATCTCCGGGATTATATTTGCTGACCCACGAGAACGTTGTCTATATGATGACTCTGTTGATGTGGAGAATGTCTGAAATTTGTCTCTCGGACAAGATTTAGGATCCATATTTTCGCTGATTATCCCAGCTGTATAACCACAAAATATTCAGAGCGGAGAAAATTCTGTCTTCTTCGTTTGCCTTTCATCAGACCCTCGGGTTCCTTTGATGGCTTTCGGCGGAGTTTGCAGTTCAGTGTTATAACTCTCTCCCTGGAATTTCCCCCATTGAACTGGACTATATTAAGAAACTGTAAGACTGATGACCAGCTTATGACACGCATACACTTTCATAAGGGACATTATGTACACTTCGGCCGTTTAAAAACTAGAGGCCTCGTGGAGGCAGAACCCTTGCACTCATGATAAGATTTTCTATTGTGACTCCCAAATAAGAATTTTTGAAACTATAATAGTTGCTTCATTCATTTACTTTAGTATTTTATTTTCTTCGGAACGTGTTTTTAAAAGGAATGGTTATAAATGTCGCGAAGTACATATAGACCTACATCCATACATACAAATAGACGTGAGAGACGCCCGTTTTTGAAAGGGAGTGGAAAGAGCCCTGGCTAACGCAAGGGTACTTATTTTTACCTCCGTTGCCCTTACTTCTTTTTCTCGCGCAACGAAGGTATTGTTTTTGGATTCATCTACATGTATATTTATACTGACTTCTTTTTTTCGTACAACGAAGATAATCTTGTCCTGTCTGCACCGTCTGAATAGTGAGGCTGTATACGACAGCCTTTCAGAAACAGAAGATAGTCGACCACCTCTTATTCTCAATAGAACTGAAGGATATTCACAGGCCTTCTCGAGATTTGGTTGGCAGATTCCTGCTTGTATTACTCTATCTAATACCAGTATCTCTCTATGAAATTTCTGAGTGAGATGATTCTTCTCATATTTCTCAGAGATGTGTATGTTGAAAATGATAGAGGTGTGATATCTGGCTTGGACGTTGGTGCTGTCCGGGACTAATCTCTCCCGTTCACCCAGCGTTCATAATGCTACCGCTAACTGCACACCTTTATCCAAGATAGATTCCATTTTCTGTTGAAGCATTTCCAAAGTGTTGATATTTGCTGTTCTGTACAACCCAGCCTGATTCGAGCGGCAATCAATTCGAGATATTTCCTCATTTCAAGTAAAATAGATATCAATATTGCTACTCGAGAATAGGCATGGCTCGGAGCATACAGAACATTACTATCCTACTCTACTAATTCTAATAAGACCAGTATTCATTTCTCTCTTATGCTTTCATGCATTCGCGCTTCATCTTTCTCACTCGCTGTGTATAGAGCGGTATCATTCACGTCTCTGATCAAGGATGTCCCTTGTCCTCGGACCTACAAACTGATAATACTAGTCAGCTTTCGAGGATATTCCTTTCGATGTTCATGATTGAAGACATCCGGGCTTTTTCTTCACATAGATATAGCTTGCAAGAGTATTACACCATACCCTGTCACCACGTCAAAAACCCGGAACACTCCTGCCTTCTAAGTTGACCTACAGCCAGTCTCTTCATGCCCTCAGAGTATTTATGACCATAAGGTTCATAATACAACTGAACGTGAAGTGAAATAATCTGTATGAAATGGCAGGGCATATCCAGGGACGTTTTATTCGAATTTCTTCGGAATCTTCGTATGTTCTCGCTGGGGGTCGATCATTATGTTAAGTTACGAAGTAACAGATAATTATGTGTCTTGTGGCAAAGGTTCTTCGTCCAAACATTCCAAAGGATGTACTCTTTCTTTCTTCACAGTGGAACATCTTATTCGATCAAGTCCTCTAGCCTATAGTCACTCAAAGACACACCTAGCATTCATTCGCTGGAAATATCAGATCTTCAGCATCCTCCTCGAGAAGGGATTCAGTATAGCACCACGCGTATTAAGAATTTTATTTCACTGCCATCTTTCCACAGTTTTTTTTTCATTGAGTTTATCTTCTTCCTATGTATTTCATTGGACGTGGAGGCGAACTTGATAGACATGTGATATCTGACTTCAACGTTGGTGGTACCCGGGACTGATCTTCTCCAGTGTCCTCATTGTCCACAGAGTTTACGAAGAACGGCGACACGTTTATCAATATGCACGTTGAATCACTGTCTGTCGGAACATTCCAAAAGCGAAGATTTACTGTTCGGTATGACTGCGAGTGATCGGGATGGAAATATTCGAGATGTTCCGTTTGTAAGCGAACTGGTCTTCCTACTCAAAAACCCCATCCCGAGTGTATACAGAAATATTTAAATCGTAGCCTTTCTATTTTTGATGTAGTATTCGTTCATCTTGGTTTCATATCTTTATCTTGGTGTTTGAAGCGGAATCTTTCGCGTCTCTGCTAGAAGAATAAGGAGTGTTTGGGGTAAGACGTCATTGATATCTAAAGCATCAGAAACTACCATAATGCCTTTCCGTCGGAGGCCCGGATCCCTGATGCTTATCAGGAGTTAATATGGCATTCTAAGCCACTAGGATGCATACATTGTATATCGGAGGATCCAGCTAAAGTATATAAATTATGAGACATCCTCTGAGATCCTTTTTCTTCTCGCTGGATTCCCTGGGATTATTCTAAGGATCCTGAGTTTCCTTAGCTCCTTTTATTATAGTTCTGCAACAGAAGAAAGGTTTATGTTAGAAGTCGACATACAGTCTCTTTTCCTACCGAGACTGTTACTTGGTGAGATCTGCTGAATTCATACCGAATACTCGACTGGTTCTGATGACATTTGGATATATTTCCTTCCCGCAAATTGTTAGTACCTCGGTGTTTATCAAGTGGCATCATTCACATCTCCAGTCAAAAATAGTATCCGTTCTCCTCGTACATACCTAGAATGTTGTGCAACATAATACTAAAAAATTACCTTGGGACTGTATATTGCTGGTAGACGTATTCGCAATCCCTTGTTGCACCGATTGAATATATCACTGTTCTATTAAACAATTATGTAAAAGAAATTTAGGATTCGTGAATACGAGTCTCACAGCAAAACACCCCTCTGGAAAGCGGAACACCTTGCATCAGCAATGTGTGCAAAGTCTATATAGCACTAGGTAGTCTCCCTACTCCGCCTACAGGAGAACCCCGTGGTAGACGGGGTAGGCTATTGGGGATTCGCTAATTACGGTATATAGCACTATCTAGCCCTAAATACTTCTGTCTACCGCTCATACCACCCCCTACCACCGGCGCTAAGAGACGCGCGTGCCAGGTCTCCTGATGTGTCCAATCCACCTCGTCCAGGACAACTCTATTTGTGTTTGATATTGTTCGTTGTATGTATGATATGCCTATCTGATTATAGCTTGTTTGATCCTTCGTGGCTTTATCTTGTGATTTGGATTAAAGAGATATGTCAGCGCTTTATCACCCTTCGGTGCTTCTCCACGTGTTTTACTTCAGATTATTATTCCGGTAAAATATGGTTTATACACGGGGTGAAGCTAAGCAAAATTTGATTACTTCCAAGATGGTCTATAAAAGTGCCTCAGATTAAGATTGGAAGAAATCTAGAGTCAAATTCCAGGAGAGAAACGATGAACGTGACAAGGAGTGATCGGAGCAGTAGATCCCTCCCAACAAGTGCCCGATCGAGACTTTTGAATCCTTGAAAATCCACCGATCGGGCTTTCCAATAATTATGCGCGTTCGAGACTTTACGCAAGCTACTGAAATCTCCCGTTTGCCCACAATGCTGCGGAAATGGAAAATGCCCGTTGGCGTGTTTTCTATAATCGCCGTTCGTGGTAAATCTATTCAAAAGACTCGTTCATATATTTCTATCCGAGCTACCTGTTCAATTTTTGACTATCTCCTTCCACGGGGCAACCAACTCACAATGAAATAATAATTTACGCCGCTTCCGAGCGCGAGTTTTCCGTGTAAAACACCCCTGCGCACATCATTAGGCCTTTCCTACTGAGCTCAATGGGATGGAGGTTATAGACCTTCTAAATAATTTAATTATTATTCACAGAGATGGTACATGAGTCGAAAAGAAATTTCGATATAAAATACACGATAGAGCCTTTTGGGGACCGCTACCTCCATAATACATTTCATGATTTTGCTCGTTCGGAGATTTTCCAACGAAAATACACTATCCCAATAACTAATGCCTGATCGAGGAGATAGTGGCTTTTGGCCGAAGGATAGTGGAAACTCCTATTGGAAAACGTACTCGATTGGAGCCTCTTGTAAGCCTGGCCCAGCTTACTACAACGGCCTTTACTCGTTTCGACTCCGCTTCCCAATTAGGATACCTTAGACGCCATAGATAGTTTTCTCTTCATCGTTTTACTCTACCGTCACATCGCTGTATCTTCTGTCTCTGTTCCTAGACGAATACATAAAGGTCCTATCAACACTGGATCGACATAGTGAGGCTGCAACTGACGGCAGCCTTCCACCTCTGGAGCTTTCTCGCTAGAACACTGCCGAACGCCGGTGCCAAAACAGAGCCAAATAAACAACTGCCCCTTGCTCTCATCCCACACTGCGCTGCGTCGTTGCCAATTTATAGGCACACAGCGAGAAATTTGATATATCAATCGAGGGGTTCTAACACTATCGACAAGATCTGCCGTAATCATGACCTTCAGTGAGTTCCTACGGGCCTGGGCTGGCTGTTTCATCTCTCTCTGATTTTCTCAGGATTCAGATCGTTTCTCGGTATGTGATGTGGATTTTCTCGTCATGTTTCCGAATTCAGGCATTTCTCTTCAGCTGAATCTCGATACTGTTTAGGATTTTATTACTTTAACTTCTTGATCACCTTACCCGGGAGGATACTCCAGACCAACATGTTAATCCCTCTGCGGCGGATTTGCGCTAGGAGAATATCTCGTTCAACTCTATAGCTGCATGATATTCCGAGAATAAAATATTCCTCTATTGATAACACTGATACTACAGAGACATTATATATCCTTCCGTTGGGCTTTCGGAAAATGCGTGATCGATGGATTTTAGGAAAGCTTATTGATCATTCATTCGTTAGGTTTTCAAAAACCTTCGATCGACACTTTTTCTGGAAAGTTAGTGATCGCAAGTTTATTGGGAAAATACACGATCGTTGCTTTCTGTGAAAACCGGCGATCGTGCAATTATAGGAAAAGTCATTGATCACTGCTTTTTTTGAGTTCACAAAGAAACAATTGATCGAGCGTTCACTCGTTTTTAAAAAAAAGGCACTATTGCCCGATCGGTAGGATTTCAAATTCGTATTTATCCATCGATCGGGCAAAACTGCTGACATGAATGTACTGAGCGGAAGCTATTGGTGGCCGGCAACCAAATACGACCAAACAACCGCGTCCATCCCGATTCTCGCTGTCCGTTGCTGTGCAGTGGACAGGTCCCGATCTGGCAGGCTTTCGACGTTGAGGTGAATTGCGACGTGCCTTCATCTGTCATCTCGTTTCATTTACTTACCGGTCTTCAACTGCATCTCCTTGCTTTCTTCGGACGCCATCCGCCTTCTTGGCACACAACAATGTCGTTCGTAATTTATCTGTTCGTCTGGGCATAAATGGAGATGGTATATTTCCGAGAGAGGTAGTAGGAATCATATTTTCCCAGTGTCGTTCATCTCACGGTTCCCTACTCCCGCACGTTATTTCTTTCAAGTTCAACGAACAGCGATTCTGTTGAGTGCACAACACTAATAGTGTACACTGAATATTTGTTTTAATTCTTATTTTGCTCTCATACTTTCGGTAATTATGAAGCTGAATGATATTCTACATGTTTGATTCCTTTTCCTCGTACCTAAAACCTTGGCTACATAGAGGGCTCTCCTTTCATTATGCAACACCGTATTTTCTTCGCTGTTTACATTTAATTTAAAATATAGGCATTCTGTAATTCTGTATTGTCCTTGATCATCACTTCCGTCGCACCTCCTCTCTATATCTTCTCCCACTGTACCCATGGCGTAACCACACCATACTCTCACAATGTAGCCGATGGATACCCGTAGCTTAATTGTGTGATGTACGTCGAGGAGAGTTTTGGGAGAAGGTTTCTCTTTGAGTCCCTTCTAGAGCTTCTTCCTGCTCATCTTTATCATTCCTATGATGCGAATTTTATAAGGAGAGTGAATATATTGGTGAAATAATCTATATCTAAAGGATGAGTCGGGAAACCGCGAGACCCCCCTTATCGTTACCTCATCTATCCTTATTGGAGTATGTGTTCCACAATCAATTTTATGACATACGGAATTGTCTCTATTGCCTTCTGCATGTGCCTAGACTTGAAGAGAAGTGAAGCTCAACGGTCGTCTGCAACAGAGTGGTACATACGGATTTTTCTACCTACTAGTCCGCGTCCAGTTCTTGTATAGTTATTTGCATCTAGATGTACCTCTTCACATCTCTGATTGAAGATGGTTCTTTCCTCTTTGTGCTAGATATTACTCCTAGGGAATAATATGGGTATTTCGAGCGAGGGTCTGTCAGTTGGAGATGTATATTTATTGGAGGTATCACATAATAGATCGACTTAAAATTTATCACGTAAGACCCTTTTCCTTCTCGGAGAAACCTTGTGGCAGATTTTACGACGCCAAGATATCAACAAAGTCCGGAATAGTATGGTATTGGAGAAACCCAACGGAAACGTGCTGAAGTAATCTGCGCCGATTTCAATAATTTAACCTTGTCAGGATGATAGAAACCCCACTTACCATGGAGAGAGAGAAAATCATTGAAGCATAACACCGAGAATCGCCCCAGGAACTGCCACATGAGCACGCCAAATATCAGCGTTTTGATAAGCTTCTTCAGGCATGGCGAGCCACGCTTCGGTGCTGACTTTTGTCTCTCCTGCCCTACACCAGAAGCAGCAATAGACAAAGCGTTTTTTCTTTTTATCGTGTAGTTCTATTCAACAAGGATCAGATTGGATTGGAAATGCTAATATATCACCTACCTTTCAAGGCATCCCCGAACAGTCGCCAATGATGAGCGAAACATTTCAGCGCTAGTGCATTCGCTTCCTATGGTTACTTGTCAATTACTCGCAGGACGAAAGATATGTGACTCTCACTTCATAGCTCTTTGGTCTACTCATATAGGGTTTTTTATGGCGTGGGACTTCTGTCCATTTTGTTGCCCCGAGATGCGAATGACCGTATGTCAAGATGACGTTCCCATGCAGAAATTCAGACTCAATTAAGGTTGGAAGTCGTTCTTTTGAGAACAACCCGATTTCAAGATTAGGTGTGACGATTTCATTCCAGTGGTTTGGGGCTATATCTGCCCAAGCCCAAACGTCAGTATTCAGATATTCACGCAGACGCAATATTGTGTTGTCCACGGTCATTTGTGGCCTATAAAACCCTAATACCGCAATTGCATCACGTAATGCATCCTTTGAAGACACGTCAGTTAAGGAAAGATGTAAGGAGATGAATACGCACATCGTAGCTGGTCGGAACAGGCGAAATGGCATAACAATCCATTCCAGACGCTGGCTGTGGCAAGACGTATTTCACGACTCTCACATCGTGTTGGTGACCATTACCGGGATTATAAGATGAACGTGAACGTGATCTTGATCTCGAGTGACGGCGTAATGTTCTACTTCTTGTTGTACGACTTCCAGAACTCTCAGATGGGTCACTTGTGCTTGCTGTGTCAGACTGAGGTGCTCCCAGGAGGATTACAGGTCCAGTATGCCCGACAGACGATGCGCGTGAGTGGGTGGACATTGGGTGGCAAAAAGGACCGCCAAGTCTATGTTCCGGCTTTATATCCGTCCTGTCAAAAATAACGCGGAAAGGCTGTGCATGGATAATCGCAATCACTGCTTGCACTCTGCACTGCCATGCATTGGCGTATTACTAAGCGTGCCTACCTGTGCAGTTAAATGTGAACAATATGGAGTACATTAACCTCGGACTTTTTTCACTATCGTGCGTTCGGGCCTTTTAGGGTATTACTGTCGATCGTGCATTTCTACAATCGTAACTTTTAGTAAAAATGCACTATTGACCTATTGACCCTACCTTTCCTCTTTGAACAAGACCGAATCATCTCTGAAAGGGACCGAAAAGGTTGTTAATCGAACACCATATTGTCCTGAGAAAATGTGAGCATGACCGTGCTCAAATCAACGTTTTCTCAGTCCTCCCCAACCGCAGAAAGGGCAATATTCACGGGAAATCGCCGCAAAAGCAGTATGACAAGTTAGTAACATCTTCTGTATGCCACCCCAGCAATGCTGTAGTAAAAATACATTGCATATAGGAGGTAGATTCCTCATCATACCGTTTCCCTTTCATTTCAAATTCCTGTCATTTCGCTCCAAATGGAGCCCTTTGCTTCTCACCTCTACGAATAGTACTCTGCAGAAGTCTTGTTTATATTTCACTACCAAACAACGAACCAATGCTTAAAAAAGACTTTCACAGACTACGACAGGAGGGCTGAGAAATGAAGACTAGAATTATTTAAGAAAAAGGTTCTTTCACGTGAAAATGCCCTGTTGAAAAATTTTGATGAATAGTAATGATTGTGACCTTCAATAAAAAGCATTGGTTCCACTTTCAATAAACCATTAGTGCATTTTAATGTAAAGCTCCGATCATGCGTTCGGGCATTTTCAGTGCCATGATCTATTGCCCCGATCATGAAAAATGTCTGAGCTGAATGTACTGACAATATGGCTGAAAAGGCGAATACGCGGTGAAAGGAGAATACACAGGGAAAAATATTGTGAATTCAAAAGAGCAGTCAAAATAGTAAGGAATAATCTTGCGTATCGACCTGTTCGAGGAGAATTAAAATTGGGAACATGAGAAAAAATATACATTCGGAATATGTACAAAAATATGCGTCCATGGTGAGTCGAACACTGGACTTCTCGGCCACAACGAGGTGATTCAGCCACTAATTGATAGGCATCGATGGAATTCTATCAATGTTCTGGTATTATTTGTGGTATTGCGCAAACCCGTATGTCAATACCTTCTTAAATAACTCGTGATTATATCCAAAAGAGCTTATGAGACACTGCGAATAATGAGCTCCTCAGCAGCTGAAGATCGAGGGCGGATCGTGCACTTGAATTCAGTGGCGAAACTGTGTATGTGTTGGTTAGCCGAAAGTAACAAATATCAACATAATACTCACGAAACGAATCCAGAACAAAATTTAGCCTCAACTGGAATTTCCTTTCCGGATCCATCTCTTTCTTTCGATATCTCGAAAACCTGCAATATTGAAGCAATTGCCAGGAAAACGGAATTCATGGCCATGTGACGTCCCGAACAGATCCTATGGCTGCTCAGCTATCCGGGACGAAAGATGGAAGATAGACTCACCTCCGTCCGAAGCCGAAGGCTCCAGTACTTCTCGGATCACGTACCCCGGGAATAAAATATCTCTCAGGATCGAATCTATCTGTGTTTGGACCAAAATCAGCTTCATTGTGTAGGAGCATCCTAAACAAAAAATTAGTTCATTAGATTAAGGAGTATATTTCCATATCAGAATTTCACCATGTATTCCCGAACACGATTGTCCCTTTGGGAATAAAATAACCCTGTATCACATCGTCCTCTGAAGCCACATGCGGCACACCGCTCGGGACCAGTGGATGCCATCGTAATGCTTCCTTGCAAATAGCAAATACGTATGGAAGAGCATCAATATCCCCAACTTCGGGTAATCGCTGGAAACCAAGAACACTGTCAATTTCTCTTTGGGCTTTCTTCTGTACTTCTGGATAAAGGATCATCGCGAGTATAAAAGCTCGAATTGTATGTGTGGTCTGTAAAAACTTAGTTTTCGTTTTAATCAGTATTCAGAGACAATACCGTATCCACTCCTGCTGCAAATATTGTAGCGGCAGCATTCTTTATAATCCCTTCGTCATAAGGACGCATCTTCGTATCAGACTCAATCTCTGAGAGACGAGAAGATACGAAGCACAAATCTAGATTTCCATCGTCCTGGATATGTACGATTATAATACAAGATTACTGACAATACGAGTAACACTCACCATTCGCTTCTTGCTTGCTTCGAACGGAAGTTCTAGCAAATCATTTCTACATTGTCTCCATCTGGCAACCTTCCTCTGAAATCCAGCACCGGGTACCCACGCTGGAATATACTTCACTGTTCTCGGATATCAGTGATAAGGTTCAGATGCAATATTTAGGACCTTACTCCAGGGCCAGATATCGACGAGGAATTTGCCTGGCGTCCCAGCTTCGATTATTGAATGAACAACCTCCTGCGCAGTTTCTACATATGGATCCTTCTCTGGTTGAATTTCAATTCCATATGCTATCTAATAACGTGTCAGTCAGCAGTTACCAGATAATAAAATAGTGTGAGAAATACCTCTATCATGACAGCCCCTGCAGTGTGGAAGAGATGCTCGGTATATTTGTCAGGAGAACGTAGAAGCCTTCGTAGTAATTCCCTACTTGTCTCGATAAGCAAACCCGCCAGTCAAAACGCGAAGGTATTGACCTCGTATGTTTGCTCTGCACAGGAAAGAATGCATTCACCGCTTTATTATGAAAGCTCATGTGCATAGCCCGACGATGTCGCCGCCACCAGGTACCATATGGCTGGAAAGCTATATCCCATTCCGTTAT
>KN837116.1:116791-127614 GCA_000827215.1 Sphaerobolus stellatus SS14 | reverse complement strand
CTTTCATGCCTCCTTTTCAACATTGCCATTGAACCACTTGCAACAATGATCAGGTCATCATCCCTCCAAGGCTTCCAACTAGAAAATGATGTAGAAAAGCTTATAGTCCTTCTGTTTGCAGATGATACTACTGTCTTTTTGTCAGAACATGACAAATACTCAGATCTGGAACACATCCTGCTAAAGTGGTGTCGTGCCTCAGGGGCTAAATTCAATCTTGAGAAAACAACAATTCTTATCCGCATTGACCTTGAAGCGTATTCGGCCTCAATAAATTATATATCCGAAAATACTCACCATGACACTGTAATGCTGACCGGGGAAAATCTGAATGGCATCGACTGTGTAGGGAACTGTCGAGATACCTAGAGAAACATGTCAGCTTGAATTAGCAAATAGGGTTTTCCGTAATATACCATCGTCTTCAATAATTGTCATGTTGTGATTATCGATTGAGAAGGTAAATACGCCTAGAGATATGGTCAAATACAACGATACCTCGTGCTCTTGGACACATTTTGTAAGGAATCCGGGGAGCGCAGCGGTGGTGGAAGGCCAACCAAGGTCATATTACATAAGCGCTCACATGATACACAAGAGTCCACAAGTACATATGGATGCGAGATTGCCTACAATAACCCAAATCCTTTACACATTTATCCTTGCTCGTTCAACAGCTAGACCACTAGAGTAGTGTCCAATATCGTTTATGAGTCCAGAATCCGGAACTGGCTCAGAGGTGAGGTGTTTTAGTACTCAGGCGACGAGTAATACCACGTATTGATGCCAATCATCGCAGGAGTATGATACCAGTCAGCCAAAGTAATAACACTTTAAAATGGGTATAGGCCCGGTGGTGAGAATCTGAGATAGAATTATCAACATCATACAAAGACAAGTGAGGGTCTTCCGGATCATCTGGATAATGGCCGTGTAAACTTCCGTCAGCAGAAAATATGAAAATATAACTGATAGATTACCATCGGTCCGCGAATTTCGTCCACGTATTGAGTACTCAAATGACTGTGATACCTGCAAAATAGTCACATTTATATAATATATTGGAGGATTTTGTATATCGAACCAATACGTGCCAGCTTGGTTTCTGAGAGCAAGCCGATAAGTATACGTATGGCTGAAAGTTGAATTAGCGTGACGGAGCTAGACGTAGATTGCCTGTCTAAAGCTTACTTAGGGACGATCGGACATTGCGTTACAAAGGAGGGACCGTCGTTACTAGTCAAAATCAACACCTGTTCGAGAAAGACCTCAACCAATAAAACTCACAAGGCATTGTTGGGTTCAAACCAAGGACAAAGTATAAATAAAGGTATAGAACCTCAGAGGTTAAGGACCTACAACTCCATGCCAGTGCTGTATGTAAAGTTTGTGTCATAAAATGGAATGACATGATAACGATAACGATAAAACAATGATGGGTGCACATACAACACTAGTACTCTTCGGAATATTGTCATCTTTAAGATTATTCACGACGTTCAAGAAGATGTTGTCACCCTTGTTTGCCTTGAGAAAGGGACCGGGGAATTGACCGTTGACAACAGCGGCCGTACGCTGAAAGCCATCTGATAAGAGATTCTGGGCGCCAAGTGTGAACGTCTGAGTGACAACAGCTGCATTAGCAATGAAGAAAGGGAGGAGAGCAAGCAACAAAAGCTTGATGAGAACGGCCGTTGCAAAGGACTGAAGTAAAGAGGTTCGAATCTCCAGGTTTATAAGACCTTTCGCTTCCAGTGTGGTGCCTGGAAGAGTACTATTTGAAGGCCATCCTGAATTTCATTCGGAGGTCGCACACGTAAGGGCTAAACGAAAATAAAACTGGAGGTGGGATTGAAACGTATGGTAATTTTGAGCTCGGAGCGGGATCGAGATCTTCAGGTTTTCGTGGGCGTCCACATCGCTGTTATCTCCGTGCAAGAAACGCGAAGTCCAATTAGTTCTGCAGAGCTGGAAGGATGACCCCAACGGCGCAATAATGATAGTTAATGTGCTCTGTATCAGACAGGTTGGTCAGAAGGTAAAAACTGGAAATAAAATATGGGTAACTACCTTCGTATTTTAGAACTTTCACTGACTCAAGAACGCCGACCTTGATAGCACAGCAACGCGAAAATGCCTCGTCCGTATAACTTGCTGCCATACTCCGAAAATATATAATAACCAAGGACGATATCCTATCATATAGGGTATATTTAGGCGTATGCACTTGACGATGGAATGTACTCTGGTGGAACATAGGTTGGCATCACAGTATGCGTATCTCGATCAGCCATCCGGCGCGCCTCATGGATAGCATCTCCCGCCTATTCCAAAGCGGTTGCTGAACCAGAGGCAGATAGAACGAGCATGAGGTGCGTGTTCATAATTATGCAGCTGTAAGAAAGATTACACTATAAATACTGGCATTAGAGGACTCAGCAAATGAAGCGGATTTTATATACAAAATTACTCACATTCGGGGTGGGTGAATTAGAAATCCTTATAATCCGTTGTATAAAAGCGTTCTGCAAAAATAAAACTATGATAAACAAGCGCGAATCGACACCATGAGAATGCTGGAATACGCACTTAGATCAGCATGAAACGTCCATAGTCCTCCTGCTTGGAGTAACATTCATGAACATTTGAAGCGGCATAAGTAACACCGAGGTACAGACGTAAAAGAGAGACGGATAATATCGTTGGAAAACACTGAGAAATGACATTTCCACAGGCAGTGATCGTCAACGACGTGGAGCTTACGTATCGCTGGATTGCGGCTGGATATGAATGTGGGCGTCTGTGGGCGACGTTGTACGGCACAGCCACGATCATCACGACCATTTCCTCGACCCTTATACATCTTCCATTGTTCCTCCAAGCTTTTATAGGATACGTATACATCCCTGGATAGGAAAGAATCCCGTTAACAATCAGTACATTAACGCTAACGGTACGGTGTCCTAATGATGAATGAGCCTGAAAGATAAGGGATAATATAATAGTCTATGCTGAATCTTTAATTTTGTAACGACTTTGGTTGATAGTCCAAACGATTGAAGATCGTAAGTTATTGCTCAAAGGAGATGATTCAGCCAATTTGGAGAGGTCGGTGACTGGAGTAGCGTTAGTACGTACTATCCTCGCTTGAACCTGCTTTTTTCTATTCTCATCAACGGAGCAGTGTGTTTCATAATAAATTAATAATAAGAGGCTAATTCCACATTCGGCTCTAGGAGAATTAAATACCTTCTTGTGTTTTGAAACGTCCGTGGTGATAGCCTTCCCAGAGGATCACAAATTTCTTCAAATTCCTTGACTTTCTTCGAGCTGACTATATGGCCGTCGACTCCATCAAAGTCTAAAAGTCAAACGCGGCTCTTTTTCCCTACTTAATTATTGGAGGGCCAAGAACTCTGAACCCTGCCTTGCCAGCTGATGTTGAATAATTGTATCGGATCAATAACATACTGCTGATACACGCGGACGGAGACCTCTATTCTTGACCATGGATCCAATAAATTGCTCTCTATTAGAAAGGTAAGTGCCATTACTATACTCTGTACATTTTACCATATTTTAATTTACACAGGCGTCGCCACCAAAACAGCTATTTACGGCCTTTGATGCAATATGTCGAACCCGATTATGCTCCTCAAGACGAGTATATTGTCTATTAGCTCAGTTGATTAGAGCGTGGTGTTAATAATACCAAGGTCTCAGGTTGGACCCCTGTATGGGCTAGTATTCTTTTTCTAGTATCAAGCGGTATCCCTTTTTGGGACAATTCCCAGCACACTGTCAAAGTTCAGTACACAAAGTAGTTATCGTACGTGAAGATGAACCGCCTTCCGGCTCTTACACAAGCTCTAATAGTTTATAAGCTTCTTTCCACTCGCCACATCATGGGTACCAAGGGTGCAAAGTGTAAGGTCCTTAGCACCCGTTGTCTTTGAAGAAACTGTTATGTAAGTTTTTCTCTATTATAAGGGAGGTAAAACCTAACCTGTTGAAGACCCGTTGGTTCTCGACATCCCTGTGGTTCTCTTCGAGCTACGCAGTGTTGTCAACAATGCATCCAGGCTGCATTTCGACCGGACGTACAACAATGCTTCCCAAGGTGGGATATCCTTTGAGTTCGTTACCTTGTGCCGTAGTGCGATCAGCGTCAAGCTGCGGCTGAGCCACGGGGTAAGGATTCTCATTATCATTATTCTTAGAGTTCAGAATGCGTCTTCCATTGATATCACAGACGACAGCGGTAATATCGTTCGTTGAATATGTGCGACCTAGACTTTTGGTGAGTAAATCAAACAGAGATTATTATGTGTAGATTACCATCTTTTCCACACATCACACTAGCAGTGAATCCATGGACAGTGATGTCCGTAAGAGAGGTATCCCTTTCGACTAGACTGCTGCGTTTCATGACTGTGTAGGCAGAGAAACGGATAATTCCTTACACTATAAATGAGACATTATTTTTACGTTGTCATGCCGCTCTGTAAGAATATCATTTCTTCCGTATTTTATATTAAAGCTAATATTCCACCATCGGTTCTAAAATTAATGATGATACAACGATTTTTTCGAATTCAAATGTCTCGGGGATATCAATCGGCGTGACAATTCCTGTTCCTAAGTTAATGGATCCAGGTAGCCTCATCGAAAATACGAGTACTAGGCCATTCTTCTCCGTCGCCTTTCAAACTTTCGAGTGCATGCTGAACAAAGTGTTTCCAGATACTATCAACGACCAAATACGAAATGACTCACAGCTATGAAAAATTTAAACTTGAAATTTGTCTCTGTGCGCAAATGGGAAACCAATGTCTTTTCAATGACAGTTATTAAGTCTCTATCACGATTTCTCGTTGCTCTGGCTTTCAATGTCTGTCCAGCACTCAGAATGACAAACACTAGATGTCTTTCAGCGATATGGGCAATTTCCAGTGCAATCTGACTTACGTGCACCAAGGAAGTTCGTCTCGTCTTGAGCTGCAGCCCGCGAATCTAAGCCAAGACCACCACGTATCATCGTCAATGTAAACTCTTCCTCGAGTGGAAGTTGTACGTGGGCTTCTTGCCCGACTCCCAATGCCCGACTCCGTCCATTCAAGACATGAACGATCATCCAATGCCTTCTTGCTTCGGCGAATCCAATAATCTTCCGAATAGCCGCGTCGGGTGTTTCGTTCGAGGATATTGGACATGTTACATCGTACGGATGATAATCGTCTATCGGTAATCCTGCGGTTTGACTGATTTCGAGCATCTCAGCGTCGAAAGCCTTATGCAAGGCCATAGCTCCTTGGAATCCATGTGATTTGATGGTTGGCTCCTCGTGACATAGTTTTGCCAGTGCTGCGTAAACGGACAGGAGTGAGTCAATCTTTCGTGGAGTCTGCTCAGATTGATGTAACAACTCTCCAACGATATCGTCTACGAGACCCGGTTTTCCCTTGAGCAGCTCGAAGAGTGAACGTGCTCGTGCCTGGGTCGTTTCTTGTGAAGGAGATTCAGGCAGTTCGTGGAGAAGAGGACGCCAATCTTGGTTGTCAGGACCATCCATGGCGGTTATTGTAGGTAGAAGACGACTCGGAGAGGAGGGAGTTGAAGATATAGTACGTGGATAGGAGCATATCGGATGACACGACCGTGTGAAATGTTGCGATCAATTGTGGTTCGGAAGCACAGCACACAGGGTCGCTATTAACCCCGCACGTTAACGAGCCACCCAGGGATGTGCCCGTAGCCGGACCGCTAAACATCCGTCGCGACGAAGATAGGCCTTACATGTACTCTCCTGGAATATGCTTCATTATAACAGAGTTTTTCCCATAGTAGTCACTGACGAATTTGCCTGACATTTGCTGAAATTCGTGGAGTGCCTTTGTAAGATCATTAACTACGCGATGATGATACGCGCGTATCGACCGAAATACTTGTATGATTTGAATCATAGTTGTTTTACTGCCGCCGTTTCTTATGTTCAGTCTTAATAGGGAGGTTTCCTTGGTCGCTGAATTTGCTGATTTAATTTTTTTGCCACATCCGGAATGCCCCCTGACTTGAAACTTTGATGTTTGTAATTTCAGGCTTATTATTCCTAAAATCGCTCCACCCGCGCGTATCCAATTCACTGCACGACAGCCGTGGTTGCTATCCACCGGATCATTGCCAGTCTCCTAAGCTCCTTTTGAATATCATCCATCGAAGGCATAGGTTTTAATCGAAAAGTAGCAGATATGCAAATTCAAGTACCTGTATGAGTAAAGAATGTACGGTGAAATAAGTACGAGCCAACCCTAGTACCGTAAGTTGTCACAGAGGCGATACATAGTGTAATACGTAGGAGGGCAGATTTGACGACAAATTATTGGAATGTTCACTCAATCTCTTCTATTACTGCTCTTGCTCCCTTTTCATTTTCAAGCTCCCGCTCCCTTTTCACTCTCGCGTACTCCAGTGCTATCGATTCATCAGGTTGTTCAGGACCAAGGGAAAGTCGCATAACTTCCTTTTCGATTTCATTCATAGACTTACGAAGAAGGAGGTCGTTGTTAACCTCCTGTTGGATGTAGAAATTTATATGATTGCGGAGGGAAAGATAAGGTGCGCAGAAGAGTAATGTAACGTATTAGACGTACTTCATTAAATTGTCGGTTGTCCATGAAATCGATCTTGCGGTGGTGAGTTCGCGAGCCATCCTTAATGCATCTGGCCTGATTTACATATCCGTGCTGATGCCCGTTGCATGATCTTCCTGGTATATGCAGTTGATAAGCGTGAAGGGCCTCCCTGAATCGCCTTGCGCACGGCGCAATGCGTCCATCTGGTCTTGCAGAGGCTGCCACCCCATTACAATGACGACTTTGATCTGCGTGGTGTCCATCTCGTTGATCTACAGCATCCTTCAATGTCTTGGGAAGCGGCGTTGAGTTCGAAGAGCGTTGCGCGGTCGCTTTGGTGATAGGGTTCGACGTTGACGTGGATTTAGGCGGAGACGGGTGTTTTGTTTGAGGTCCTTTAAGAGGTCGAGTTCGAGGATGATGCCGACTTGGATGAAGACCATTAATTGGGTGTTTTCGATGAGGCGTTTGGAGAGGGTGTAGATCCGTTCGTCGAGTTGGGGTGTGCCGCACGAGTGCTTGTGAGAAGCCCATTAGAGAGGTATCAGCTCAACGCAATGGTTTGTAAAGGCTCATTTGCATACCAATGGGGTTTTTGGCAATGCAGGAATGACAGCACTGATACGACTTGGAAATCTCTTCCATCTTTTCTGCGGTCCAAGTTGTAACACTTTGGGAGAAAATCAGACATGGAGCAATATCTGAGCAATTGGGTAGTACAGTCCCGCGACAAACCCGCTTGCAAAATTTCCTTTAGAACCATAAGCTGCGTTTCATTCTGTTCAGCTGCGAGTGCGAATAAAACCACCAATGACGTATACACCACGGAGCGTCTTCGAATGCGATATTTGGTATCCAAAAAGTAAAGATGGCGGAAATGGTGTTGTGAAGGGTTTTTGGGAACCCGCCATATGACGAGGAAAGGGATGTTGCTAGCAAGGAAGCGATCATGAAGACGAAGATTGGTGAATATGAAAGCTTCTACAAAACAACTTGAGCGTTTATTGGATTCCGAGTATCAAAAGATAAAGCTTACGTAGAGCTCTGAGACCTTCCTCTTCATCGAGCGCATGCGGTTCAGGGACAACGACGGTACTGACAGCGTGTACAGGTCGTGCTACCTGTTTGGATACAGAAGAGGGCCTCAACATCGTCCAAAGCACGTGGTCGTCGTGACAGCAAGTGATGAGGTAACGATGGGTGCCTATGGACGGGTGTCCCTTATCTGCACACAATGGCGACCGTCTTCTTCAACACCGACATCGCGCCCGAGCTTCTTGCCCCCGAGGTCGAAGAGCGCTTCCAGCAGGTCGCCACGTCAACGAAAGACATCAACCAGATGCGCTCAGTGCTCAGCGACGGCCAAGGGAGGAGAGCATTTGAAGTCTTGTGCACAAGGTGTGGGAGCACACGCGGGCGAATTTACGTGGGCTGGATCCCGCTTGCACTTGTGGAGTTTGTTTATCAGGGGGATAATGAGCATGCGCAGATGTTTCCGCTTCCTATTACGCCAAGGGCTATGGCTATTATTCGATCGAACGAGCCTATTATTATTAAGATGTCGCTTTCTGGCTCTGAAACGCGCCTCCCTGATACGCCGTATTCAGGACTCGAGTGCGTCGTTATTTTTCCTATCTCGTGCGTTATTTACCTATTATCTTAGATCAATAAACACGCACACCCGCATGGACCACAACAACCAGCTCCTCTTCTGCCCCACGATGACCAAGGCCGAAATTGACGTCGTCAAGAAGGCGTGCAGTGACGAAAAAGAGGACCAGCCCCTCGACGTCAAACCCATGCGCGGGAAGATGAAACGCGAGACCCTGTTTGGCGGGAAACAGCCAACGTAAGTTTCGATGTGTAGTTCTTCCTGTGTCGCTCTCACTTCCTTCCTTTGTCTTAGCTCAAGTCATCTATATCACTATTGTATATCTTTATATCGCATTCCTTGTCACTCCAACGTCCAACCGCATATTCAATATAATACTGTCGACTTTGTCTACCATGGTGACCGCGTTAAATTGCCGATACAAATGAGACAAAAAGCATTCACCGTCGCTCGGGATCCTAATCCTTTTTTTAAAGGCATTGCACAAACCTCCACCGGCATGGGCGGCTGGTTAACACGTTAATCGAGTACATTGCTACTATTCTTCGTGGTTTATATTATTTATCTCCCGACACAGGTTTCTCAATCTCTACATCTCCTTCGATTCTTCAAACAAACTCCGTGCACAGTGGTTTATCATTTGGCCCGCTGGCAGAAAGATAGAAGAGACTTCGAGTTGTATCGGTACTGCGACGCAATATCAAACTCGGGTAAGAAAATCTGTTGTCATATTGGATTCATACATACACGTATTCCTATTGTATGATTTAATTGTTCGACTATTTCTTGGGCGGGGGATTTGGGACGACAGCATCGTCTTTGCTGGACTAATCTCTCCCTTCTTCGCAGGAACATCGATAACTAATTGAGCTTGGAAGCTCGCATTTCATACATGTAACATAGTGGCCTCTATTAAACAAAACTGCAGACGACGGCATGATCTTCACCATCGAGCCCATTACATTATTTCCGTCTTGCTGTTGGATTTCTACCGCAGCAATTAGGCCTTAAAGCAGGTTGCGAATCACTCTGAAGGTTTAAATGGATCGCGCTCAGGATACCCGGACTTCTGCGCGTCGTCTTTGCATGCAACAGCACTAGCACTCAAGGTGTGTTTATTCCTACTGGTACAGTGGTATTTTATCCATAGCGCACATGACTCAAGAAATAAATTGAAGAACGAAGACGCGATATCGATATATAATCACGATTTCAGTCTGACTCTGTATGTGACGTATCAATCGAACATGGCCCGAGTAGCCAATCTCGGGCTCTCCGCTCAGATCCGTTTCCTTCACAATCATTGCGCAGATACGAGATCATAGGTAGGGCATAAATATTCGAAATCATGCCAGGCAACCAACCATGTCCCGAACAACCAGCCACTCTCAGTCAATCCCTCGCCGTCCTTTCCTCGCCGTTACAATCGCCCTGATAAGAATTATAAGATCTCAGCCAATGGTGAGTCCGTACATCACGACGCGGACCACGGTTCAAAGTTAAACGCTTTAACAAGGGTCGTACGAGACTATTATATCCAATCGTAACACGAAGCCGCGCAAGACACTAGCCTTCACACGACTGTCATTAATCGTAAAACGAAATCGTTGACAGGGATCGTACAAGACTGTAGTCAATTGTAAAACGAAATCGGACAAGATCCTGCGTTGGCAAGACCGATACCCTGCCTGCGCATGCCCCGAGTAGCCAACCTGCTTGCATTCTCTTGACCGACATCCAATCATAAGCCACCAAGGAATTTTTGAATTTCAATGGCTCAAATATTCCTCCCTCTCGCATTCGGCCCCCACAACCCTCCCGCATCGGGCCCTCATACTTATTGAAGCAAAACATAAAAGTCCAATATAATAGAGAATTTGCGCAAAAGCCGTGGTACCACCTGCGGCTGTTATGACGTTGTGCAATTTTTGACTTTATATAGAGAAATTAAATATGGCGGCCATGTTGCGGCTCTGCGTTACACAATCATTGGAGTTAAACAAGGAAAGGTGACGTGTTTTCACATACATGATAATTGCTTTGGATTCTGGGAAGCAAGGGACCAGTTGTTCCTATCGACAAGCAGTTTGTTTAGCACAAGTCACAGAAAGGAGGGAAGAGTTTACCGTCATTCCATCCAGCTAAGAATAAACAAAAGCAGAGTGCTGCAAATTGTATATGGCCTCTGCGTCGAATCTTCTTGCCATTTATGGGATCTGCAACGGGATCTACCTGTGAAATGGCAGAACCCACTGAAATCGCGGCAGTATTCCGGTCGTTCTCCAATATTTGATGGACGGATTCCGTGACGCTAGCCTTTGAAACATTTCTAAGGCTCTTCAGCCTAATAGACGAAAGCGCAATATTTTCAGGCTCTGTAGTTGTCGTCGTGTGGGTTGCCATTAGATGGTTATGGAGATAAGGACGGGTGAGAACGCTGCCTTAAATATTTGGCTGCAGAGCAAGCGGCGAGGCACTCTCGGGATTGAGGAAATATAATGAGACTTGGGAATTAGACTTGTTGGACTTGTGTGGACTTGTGCCCGCCAAATTTGGCAGGAGGGACTTGCCGGACTTGG
>KN837116.1:87821-100993 GCA_000827215.1 Sphaerobolus stellatus SS14 | reverse complement strand
TACTGCCCTGAAGGTGCTAGATAAGTCACTCCTAAAGCAAAATATGTGAGATAGACTGATACATACAAGGGCACTGTACAAGTCTGAGACAAGTCCCTTCCCAAAGCTGCAAGTCCCATGCAAGTCAGTTACAGCGAGAAGACAAGTCTGTCACAAGTCCGCTGAGAGACTTGTGGGACTTGGACTTGCCCCGCCAAAAGTCTGTGCAAGTCCACGCAAGTCCATTTTTGGCAGGCACAAGTCTGTTTTGTAAGTCCAAAAGTACTGTCTCCTCAGGATTCCGTATGACCAGATATGCCGGCAGTTCCTGCAGAATTACTCCCATGATCAGCAGCTCCCCTCGGAGAAACCTCGGGTAAATGGCTTCCGGGCTTGATGTGGGATAGTATTACTAGATGTGCCTGTGAGGCCATTAATCCTTTTGAAAATTTGTTTTAGACTCAAAGGCAGCTTATTCATGGCTTTTCATTCTCTTACTCATCTGTAAGCTATACTATCAGTGGACAGGTAGCTGATAATGGACAGGTAGCTGATAATTGGGACTTTTTGGAATACAGCGGCTTTTGGGAGCTCTGATATTTCGTATGTAGCTAGGTGCATGTTAAATACGTCATCTGTAATATTCTGGGGAATTAACCTGCTTCAACGGCATTGCCAGTATGCACCGAAAGTCAGCCGGGAGACAGATTGTGACGTTATGTGACAGCGAGCTTGCAGAACCGCCTCGGCTTTGGCCAGACTAGCTTATAGGGTAAATAGAATGTATATTAGCCCTCATTTAAGGAATTGAGTCTCTAGATCGAATGCCGGTCACACCCATCCTCTTCGGCTGCCAAGCAATGAGCGCTATCAAGCGGAGTTCCAAAACCGCCTGCTTGGCCTTTCGACTCACCGGACCATGGCCCTGATTACTTGCCGCGCTCCCAAACGAAAGGCATCGAACACAGTCTCAAATGAGAACATACATGTAAACACCTCCCAACCCAACAAAAAGGCGCGAAAAAATGCGTTGGGTGACGTGACAGCCTGTGCTGGCAATGGAGTCTCCCCTGCAGTACGCGAATCGACAATCCAGTCGGCTCTTGATGCGATACAACTAGGTCGCGTACCTTCAATTAATTCTGCGGCTGCTCTTTATGGGGTCAGCTACAGTACCTTGTATAACCGTGTTCACGGGGCAGTTTCACGCGAGGAAGCACACCGTGAGGAAAGAATCCTCACACCGGCACAGCAGCGCGTTGTCATTGAGTGGGCTATTAAGGCAGGACAACAGGCAGTAGGCTGGACGCGTCTTCAGTTGCGTCAAAAGGTTTTCGATGTTTCTGGAAAGGAGCCTAGTAAAAAGTGGGTTCAGCGATTTCTTAAAGCACACCCAGAAATCAATGCTAAACGGCCACGGCCCCTTGATCCTAAACGCGCACGCGCTTTTAACCCTGCAACGGTTCAAGCGCACTGTGAACTCCTTGCGGAGGTCATTTCCAAATATGAAATCCCTGTCGAAAATATTTATAACACAGATGAGAAGGGAATACAACTCGGAGGTGGTAGAAAATCTTCAACAACTGAGCGGATATTTGCTGCAACAGACCAAAATCATTACATTCTCAAGGGGGACTCCCTTCTCTTAATTACTTTCATTGAAACTGTCTGTGCCGATGGTACACTTTGTCCACCTGGGGTAATTATGCCACCAGGGGCAACGGGAGAATGGTATATGGTGGAAGGGATTGGCTGGTGAGTGTAGTTCTCTTATTTGTAGTGTACAATCATGTTGATCTTTGCGAATCAGCTTTTCCCAATCTGCAAATGGATGGACGGACAATTTAATCTGTCATCAGTGGTTTGAAAAGGCTTTTATTCCATTTGCGAAGAGCCGGAACATCAGTGGGAAGCCGATCCTATTAATTTCAGATGGGCATCAATCTCACGAGACACCCGAAATGCGTACACTAGCCTTCGATAATTGCATCATTCTTTATTCATTACCTCCGAAGACAACTCATAAACTCCAACCTCTTGATGTTGGAGTCTTTGGACCTTTACAAGTTGCATGGACAAAACACTGTGAAACTCGTGCAATCCAAAGGAATCCAATCACTCAGTACAATGTGGTCTCAGAATATATGCAGGTTTGGAACCTCTCACTTAATTTTCGAAGTTTTTTTTTTCTTAAATTCCTACTAGATTAGAGCACAATCTATGACTTCCAGTGTCATTAGTGCCGCCTTCTGTAAAACAGGAATTTGGCCAACAGACTTCAGCAAATTTTCCGCTGAGGATTTTGCCCCTAGCAAGCACTCTTCGACAGTTCCATCTTTTCCTCCCTCATTTCCAGACAGCGGCACGGCCTTACCGGCTTCACCAGTACTGTCTGAATCCTCTTTACATCAACAAGAATCAGGGGAACAAGACACAAGCGAAGGAGGTACCCCTGAATTAAGGGGCAACAGCCAAGACTCAACCCTGAGCTCCACCTGGCGTCAGAGTACTCGTCGCAAGATAATATCACCAGTTACCCTTCAATCAACATCTGACAGAGTAACTGTACTCGAAGTTGCATATCAGGACATAGCAACAGAGCTAATTCTGACACGAAAGGAGCTCCAACAGACCAAGGAGAAATTGGACGAAACCATCACCCATTGCTCCCTCAGTCTTGATGAGAACCGGCAGTTGAGAGAAGAGCTGGAAAAGAAAAAGAACCGCAAGAGTAGTCGTGGTGTAAATACCCTGGCACGTGTTTTGACACCATTAGAAGGTCGTTCTGAATGGGAGAAAGTGCATCAAGAGGAGCTTGCGAAGAAACAGGCAGAAGCACTGAAGATCCAGAAGAAAAATGATGAATTGCGTGCCCGAGAGGAACAGAGGCATCTCGCCAAGAATACAAGGGTATTTGAACTTCCTTTGAGTCGCTATAAACGAAAGGATGACCTCAAGGATATTGCTGCGTGCCTGGGTTTGGATTTAAATGGGAAAATTCCGGAGCTCACCAGCCGGATCAAGGCCCACTTGGATTCAAACTCAGTTCTCCAAGCCAATCCACGATTCTGTGGTCTATTTGGACGGTTGAAAAGGGGTAGGGATTCCACTAGACGACAGCTGAAGGATGTTAGCATTGAGCCTGAGGCGGAACTGGAGTCTGAGGAGGAAGAGGAAAAGGAAGAGGAAGGCTTCTCAGGAGAAGAAACTCAGAGTGATGGGGAGGATTAAGGTTATTTAATACACTCTAATTTTCGTTAAAGTAAGTATAAATCATTTATATAATTTTCTGGCATAAAGAGGCCACTTTAATGTTGCTTTTATACTCGTCGCGAGATCAAGCAGCGGAGCTTGAACGGGCCGCATGATGTGAATCATGCCGTGTGACAAGACGTGACTCGGTTGTTATCAAGATCTTGTCCAGTTTGGTCGGAACTCTTCTGGCACAAGCTACCATGGCAGTACTCATGTCATATAAGTATGGTCTCATTCTATTATGTATAAAGACTCTTCTCATTCAATATCTAACCAAAATATAAAGATCTACAGTCTACGGCAGCAAAACAGGTAAAGTTATCAGCTACCTGTCCACTGATAGTATCATCCAGATAGTAAATATGGTGACGGAGGTAGACAATTATAAACTAAATAAGCAAAACGGTTGAATCATTAAGCTTTAGTCTTTTAGGTCTGAGATTATGAAGCCTTGACATAGTAACTCCATTCAGAACCGCCATCCGCCCGTGAGACTCAGGAGATCATGAGAATCATATTTCGCTTGAAGTGTTCGAAGTAAAGGCAAATTATCCCCGAATAAAAGCTTGAGGTCGGTCCCTTTTTGAGCATAATTACTGTAGAGAATTGCGTCTGGACTGGATTGTTCTTCTTCAATCGCGACTTGCTGGATGGCAGCGGCAGCGGTCCTAGCTGCTGCCAAAGTGACATTGTCAGCTGTCGGATCAGTATAGCCGATGAGGATTTGGAAAGGAGTCCAAGGATGTGCTGGGGAATGAGGATATGCACCACCAGTAGAGTGATCGTATAGATCGGAGTTGAAAGGTTCAATTGAAAGGGCAGCGAAGGCATTTGGGTCGCTATTGTTAATCAAGCCGGATGTTCCTAGGAGCTTGCTCTGACATTAGTCAATTGTTAGGTTGATTTCACGATAGACTGACTATAGTCTGGTTTACGATGGCATCGACTATACGCTGGGTATAACGAATGATTGGAACCGTATGTGATGCTACTCTGCTCGCTGTATTAGTGTATCAGGCGATAAAGGCGAAGGGAAATATAAAGAACCTTGCGGGAGAAGATTGAGTAATGCTTTGTACAAAGTCCGGAAAGGAGCGAGCTTTGACATCAGTTTTGACAGCACCTGGGACGGCGAGGAAGGCATCAAATGTTCCGTTGGGAGGTGTAGGCCCGTCATAAAAGAGGACAATACCGGCTACCAACTATGATGATGATTGTTGATTGTGAGATGAATTCTATGCGTTTGAACAGGTTAACTCACTGTGCCTCCTTCATAAACATCACTCGGTAAAATCAAGGCATTCGGGTCATTATTATTGGGGTCGAAATCTTGGATCGCCTGTCGTATAGCAGGTATATCACCAATATAAACAAGCATTCCGCCCTATATTAGGTGTTATTCAACATTAGGGGTATACAATATAAGTGAAATATCACTCACGTAGACCTGTCCTTGAGGATGAGCTTTGAGCACAAATGCCGTAACAATACCGAAATTATTGCCACCTCCCTTTATGCCAGGCACATGAGCGCAATCATAACACAAAATACAAATTGACCGCCTTACCCTCAGACCGAAGAAGATATCCGGGTGTGACTGCGCCGTGACGGTCAGTATTTGAGCATTGGGTGTGACCAGTTCATAAGATACGATGTTATCAATGCCCAATCCATATTTTTGAGTTATCCATGAATAACCTCCACCTAAACTGAGACCAGCGACACCTGGGAATATTTTCAGTTTCAAAGTGTTGACTAAGTTAAAATATTTTTTGCATACCTACCCCAGAAACGCGACCGCCGACAACAGTCACTCCCAAGGGAGTTAACTTTGCATAAACGTCGTCCTATATATTCCCGGCCCCTACCGTCACTGTAGAAGATGCGGGGCTGTAATTGATCTCCTTAAACTGAGCTAATGAAATCATAACCCCGTCTGTTGAACTGAACCCAGAGTTATACGCATGGCCACCACCTTTAACCTAGATAATGGATTAAAATCTCCGCAGAAAAATCAGTGAAGATCTTACAGCCCATGTGGTCCGGATCTTTTGGATTGTTCCAAACTGTGCAATATTTTTTTGAGTGATTAAAGTGCAACCGTTAATCAACAAGACCCACAATAACTGCGACATCCCCGGGCGTACTAGGCTCTACACTGCATATAGACGGCTGCGAGCTAGACCCAGCCCAATGCTCGTTATCAGAGACATACTGAGTCGTCGAGGCTATCATGATAGTCAGTGGAATTCCAAGGAAGGGAATGTTGAATATAACTGACATGGGAATGCTACTTTCCCCGGAAGAAGGAGTGTCAATAAGGAGCATGCAGTAGTCGAAGGCAACGATCCCTGCACAGTATCAAGCAATGGAAAAAGGCTTGTGAGGAGTATGGTAAATCCTAGCAGCTGCATTGTTGGTGTATAAAATCCAGAAGCAGTGGCCACCGTGGGGGAATGTATAGTCACAGTCAAATATGATGGACAGCTAATGAGGCCTTTTATATTGTATGTTTGAAACCTTTTCTCGTAAGCATTTTAGATTTTTGAAGCACCTGGTTAGTTTTCAGGAATCTACGTTCCTGGAGCAACTTTGCCATAGACCCATAGCCCAATGAGATAGACGTATCCTAAGGCTACTATCTACAGCAGTGCCCATAATTGGACATATGGATGATGCCAATGATGGTTGATATTTTCCAACATGGCCCCCGTAAGAACTCCGGTTGGGAGACATTCGGTAGCTGTCGACGTTGAAGCGCGGTAACAACGCATATGTCATGCTGTCACGCAGCTCACGCTCGGATCCTTTATGACATCAAAGTCCGGGCGCTTAGATGCTTGCCACCGCTGATGTCACGCTCACCACCTCCGTCGTTTTATGAGAAGCGTTAAACACCACGACAATCTATACCTAACAGAGGTTCTGGGGGAAAGTACGAAGTTGTAATCTCGTATTATTTGAAGTCACATTCATATAAGTTTTGTATTCACTCAGATTTGCCGTCGTAGAATGCCCTCATCCTAGCCTTAAACTTACCAACTGCCTGATTTTCCATCCAGCAGACTTTGGAGAGGGTGCCTATGTATTGGCCGAACAGTATCTTGTAACTACAAAGTTTTTTGCAACACTGGACCTCATTTTGACCCCATTCTACGTAACTGCGGCAGACATGACACGACACAGAAATTGATGCGTGGTCAAGTTGGAGTAGCTTCAAGTCAAAGGCAATGGATAGGATTAGCGATTATAGGAGATCAAGTAACTATCTCTCCCTTGAATCTACCACCGAGTGAGATCTTCCTCAGAGAACTAGACATCGAAATCGGATTCTGGAAACGTACTTTGGAGATTGCCGAACAATTCTCTTCGGACGAAATCGCATAGAACTTTGTTCGCATATTCAACGGCCACATATTTGCTGTAAATTAGCAGATCGATTTTGACTTCCACGGCCAAATTTTGAAAGGCTCTATCAAGAACTTAACAGTGATCGAGCTGCCACAAGGAGAGCAACGTAGGGGAGCGTCCGCAGCATCCATGGGTGTCGGTGTTGTCATGGACAGAACCGAAGTTTTCTTCATCAAGGCCCCCGATAGTCGCATAAAGATCAAGTCTAAGTCAAAGAAGTACGCAATCCCGCATACATCACAGTAACAAATACATGCTCATCTTCACCTACACTTAGACCTCCTCCAAATGTAATTCTCGCGCCGAACTTTAAGTTTGAAGATACGGGAATCAGAGGTCTCGATTCGGAGTTCGGTACCATCTTCCGCCGTGCTTCGCTTCTCGTGTCTTCCCACCAGACCTGGTGCAGAAGCTTGGAATTCAACATGTGAAAGGTGCGACTAGCGATGATTTCGTGATTCTTTGTATCTCAATTCTGCCATAGGTCTTCTTCTCTTTGGTCCACCTGGTACTGGAAAGACCCTTATGGCACGGCAGATCGGTAAAATGCTGAATGCGCGCGAGCCAAAGATTGTCAATGGTCCTGAGATCCTGAACAATTACGTCGGTGCATCTGAAGAGAATATCCGAAAGCTCTTCGCAGACGCAGAAACAGAAGTATGTAGCGCAGCATCTCGTCTGTGATCCAGCTGACTTGGTTCTATATTAGTACAAGGCCAAGGGCGACGAGAGTGGCTTACACATCATCATATTTGATGAGTTGGATGCCATCTGTAAGCAACGTGGCTCTGGAGCTGGTGGAGGAACTGGGGTCGGCGGTAGCGTTGTCAACCAGCTGCTATCGAAGGTCGGGGTTCCTCCTTCATTGTCATACCGCACGGTCTAATGTCTTCCGCAGATGGATGGCGTTGACCAACTGAACAATATCCTCCTTATTGGTATGACTAACCGGCTGGATATGATCGATGAAGCTCTGCTTCGACCAGGCCGTCTCGAAGTCCGTATGGAAATTTCGCTCCCAGACGAACATGGTCGTCTGCAAATCTTGACCATCCATACTTCCCAGATGCGAAAGAATGAGGTTATGGATCCAGATGTCAATCTGGAGTATTTGGCCGCGAAGACAAAGAACTTTTCGGGTGCCAAGATCAGCGGTTTGGTGAAGAGTGCTACTAGTTTTGCTTTCAGACGTCACGTTAAGGTAAGTTCTTTGGATCTCCTGATTGCTGGATCTTCAATCTTTTGCGTAGATTGGAACACTCGCAGGCTTTCGGAAGATGTCAGCAATCTGCGCGTCAAGATGGAGGACTTCAACAATGCCTTGAGCGAAGTCCAGCCTGCCTTCGGTGTGTCTGAAGATGAAATACAGGCTGTCGTCCAGAATGGCATTTATCATTATTCCGAAGCTATTCAGGTACGCCCTTTGAATCCTGACTTTGCAGACTGTCTCAATAATTTCATGTTGCGCAGTTAATCCTCCACGACGGCTCTCTCTTCGTCGAACAAGTCCGAGCATCTCAAAGAACACCGCGTGTTACCATTCTGCGTCATGGTCCGTCAGGTTCAGGGAAAACTGCGCTGGCTGCGACTAGTGCGAGGACCTCTGACTATCCATTCATCAAGCTTATTTCGGCGGATAATATGGTCGGTTTCTCAGAGTCGCATCAAATCTCGGCTATCACCAAAGTGTTTGCGGATAGTTACAAGAGTTCACTTAGCGTCCTTGTGCTGGATAATATTGAGCGTTTGATCGGTGCGATTTTATTTTATTTTATTTTATTATTTTCTCTTCCAATCAGATCTGAAAAAATTATCCATCTAGGATGGGCTCCTGTCGGTCCACGATTTTCGTTATCGGTAGTACAAGCACTATTGGTCCTATTACAGAAGGCAGCACCTAAGGTGCGAAACTTGAATGAATATATTTTTCTTCTTCCTGCCATACTAATCTAATTATTATAGGGTCGACGTCTTCTAATCATAGCGACGTCATCCATACGACCTATGTTAACAGATCTCCAGATTTCTGATGCCTTTGATTCAGATATCTGTCCCCCCGATTACCTCACTTGATGCCATGGAGAAAGTTCTCGAGGAAGTCAATCTCTTTTCCCACCGTAGGGGCCTTGAGACATGTATGGGTATGATGCAGCAGGCATACGGCTCGCGCAAATTACAGATTGGAATCAAGAAGTTGTTGCATCTGATTGAGATGGCGAGACAAGAACCCGAGGATATTGGTTCTCGTTTGGTCCGGGCTATGGTATCGCTTGGGATCTGAATAATGAATGCGTGAATTATTTTGGTATATGGTAATCAGTTCGGAAGGTTCGATAATGATAAACATTAGGGCTTGTTGAATTAGAATTCTGGTACATACAGTAGCAGTCTAGATTCCATATTCCCTTCTTTAACTTTCAGACATTTGTTATTTGTTGACGCACACACGTTATGTATGGTATTCCTGCGTAATATATCCGTCGATTACATAAAATCGTCTCCAACTCGCTCTATAATAATTTATAAAAATCTTCAGGGATGATATTATTCTCGCTCCATAATAGCACATACCAATAATTCACGAATGAATATTTAGAAGGAGTTTTCTCATCATCAGATTTCATTGATATACAAGCGTGCAAGGGATGGTGCATGCAAGGGGTGGTGCATGTATGCAAGTATTGGCTAATATTAGTAATACAGTCTCTCAAGTACTATACAAACAAGGAGTTTTAGATATATTTTGCTATAAGTAATATAAGTCCATATCTATCAAATAAGTAGCCCGATAATGTCTTCCATTGAGTAATAATAATAATAATAATCTGCGTGACAGCGCAACGATATATATGCCTATGTACTAGTCACTGCCAAATCAGCGATTCCCCGCAGAAAACAAAGGCTTTTCGTCCATATTTTCGTCGTCCAGAGTACTTGAAAGTGATACGAACGATCCTGAAATTGGCAAGGATTCTACAGTTCTACCGCCCATGTGGCGACGGCAGAATCGCACCCAGGTTAGGCAGAGGAACCAATTATGAAATCTCGGGTACATCTGAAGCACTGAGAACACCGGCGAAATTGCGACGAATATGGCTAGAAGCTTTAATACATGGGGTGAGTTAAATTGGTCATTTGACGAACCCTATAGTGATGATGAAATGCTTACCTGACCAAAGCTTGCCTGAATGATTGTATCATTATTTGCACCAAAGTGAACGCCTAATTCAATGGTGGCAACCCAATAAGCCGTCGGAAGGAGAACGACAGTCCAGAACTGAAAAAAGGGATATGAATCTCTGATTGTTCTCCTAAGGTCATATTTTCTTTTTGTTAGTTACTGTCTCAATAGGAGGAAAGTTTGGGAGACTAACCATGCCCTTTTTGGATGAGGTTTCCATTTTGATTCATCCCCTTGCCATATTTCGTCCCTCCGGAGTACCAAGGCAATCATCCACACAATGGTTGTCAAAATGACGGGTAGACCCATCAAAACTTGCGCCCATCTAGGTTGGTCTTTAAAGATCAAGATGGGTAAGAAAAAGAAGTTCTCCACCACATAATTCCCCGTCTTGCATTCCTCTTGATCAAAGACGGAGATGCTGGCTGGAAGAATAACGCATATCAGAAGACCTAGCCATATCGCCATGGCAAGGAGGACAATATAACGAGTCATTCGGTGACCTTTCCCGACAGTCGCTGACATTCTGTGTTTTTCTCTGAATAGCGATCGGATAGCGTAGATGAATATGTAAATGCTGAGAGGAGAGCCGGCAGTAGCTACGGTCAAGATAGCATGGATTCGGGTGATGTGATGCCTAACTGTCGTAACCCACAGGCCAAAAGCAGAGCGTATATGTTTAATATTTGCGCCCAGAATGACGATTGGAGTTCATTTGGATGATAGAAGACTAAAAGAGCTGTAAAGAGAGAAAAAATTGAGATAATGCCATATGGGCTCTTAAAAGACTTGATTCACCGACAAAAAAGTTTGTGATGTAGGTTGAAAGTCGGACAAACAGACCTAGATGAGGCATGAGAATTGGGTTCTTAATCGGCAAACATAGCCACTACTCACCAGCAATGTCTGAATTAGGACAGTAACCATAAGGACAACCATCGGCTGCTGGAGGATTTAGACAATATGCGCCAAAATAGTCGTTAAAAGAATGTGTAAGATTGAGGAAGGTGACCATATCCTGGGTGACACTGCAGTTTCTACCAGTGGGGTCGAACCTTTCCCAAGCGAAACATTGTGCACCGGAAGGTGTTACATTGTAGGATAAGTCCGTTAAAAAATTGTCGGCATTGAGTTAGCCCGGATCTAAAGTATAGAGAAAGAGGGGGGGGAAGGGGAGGGAGAATGAGAGGGAGGGAGATAGAATTCAGACACTCCGGTGCTGATATCTATATAAGGTCTTTGAGCTGTCTTTGAGGGCTGTTGGAGGTCGGTCAGGGTCGTTTCGGAAGGGACTGACAGATAAACAACCGAGATCACACTAGTACTATGACTGTATCTGTGGCCGACCCCAGGCCCGCGTGTGTGGAAAAAGATATCAGCTTTGCTGAGATGTAGGCGCATTGAAGTGGAGGGCTGTAAACAAACAGTTTGGGAAAGTGAGAACTCGCCTCCAATACATTTTCCCTGAAAGCCTAACGCATAAGTACTTCGAGTGAAACCGCTAATCAGTGATCTACATCTGCCGCTCTAGGATCGAACAAACGTAAGGCACTGTATCAGTCAATCTTGAAAGCCTGGCAGGAGTGCTTCCTCCACTTTTCTTCTGTACTTACTCTAACACAAACCTAGGCTTCAAAGTCCTTCTTTGACATCTCTTAATGGGGGAATATCCGCACATATTATAACGATATATCTGCAACCAGAGTGAGCTGTGTCTCGGGCACGGAAGCAGTTGTCCGAAGCCGTATATTGAAGCGACGACACTTGCGATGGAAACGACGCGACTGTTGATACAACAAGACACAATACAACTGTGACAACAGGTTAAGAAACCCGGCCTTACTATACCGCCGGAAGAACCTCGAAGGAATTGGAGTGTAAACTGCAAGGCTACTGAAGAATTGCCCGTACCGCCCTCGTCAGCAAACCCAAGTTGATCGCGATCAGGAATTGAAATCTCGCTGCATTGTGGTCTCGTTGAATAGAAGCTTCATGATTAGCAGGAAAACAAGATTCCAGTACGTCAGTTACAGTAGTGTACGCCTCCCTGGGTTACCGCTGAGTCTTTAACAGATCAAGATTAGCTATAGCAATTATGTAACAGGCGCGGAAGCCCGGACTCCGGAATCTGTTCAACAAAAGAAGAAAGAAGAAAAAAAAAAGGAATAACCAACCTTTGGAGAATAGGCATATGCTTAGATGAACACATCTCCAGCTACGAAGTTGATAGGGACTGAGTAGGAACGCTCTGGAGAGCATGTTTTCGTCTGTTTTCATCCCTTGAAAACATCCAAAGTTAGTACATATCCCTGTCAAACTTGACCGAACCTGGCCACCGGGATCTTCGAAAAAACATTATGAATGTAGTATCGGAACGAATACGTCTTGTATTCGACTTCAGCTCTCAAAGTCTTCAAAACTTCCTAGATGAAGGGTAGCAGCGTAATAAAATGTAAATTTTAACGGTCATAGACGTGCGGCATAAGTATGGTAAATGTAACAACTACTTACTATTTATAGCAAAGAGGTAACAAGGCTCTTGCTAATGAATTATGAAGTTCGAAGTAATTGGAAGGATTACGGGTGCACAAGAGAGGGGGCGAGGGAGTCGTTTCACAAGCTTGACGGCATTTGATTACCGACGGGGAGCGGGTGATGTCGTGTCTCTGGGACATGTATCTTGAGCAGAAAATACAAATACCTTTTCTATATGCATTTTCGCTGTTAACTTCTTCTACAAGGGAAAGACAGTGCCGCCGAAAAAGACTCAAAAGAGGATTGAATAAGTAAGCACCATGTTATAATTATATCTAAATATGGAGAATACAGAAGGATTCGATTAGTGAATCTCAAGCAAACCCTATGCTCCCCAAACTAAAAGAAACGGGAGACAACTTGGAGAAAAATAACTAAATAAAAAATGCCACTTAGTGGAATTTGAATCCAGTTGTGAGATTCACCAGATTGAAAGGATCGGTTTGTGCCTGAATCTTTTGAAGCAATGGCAAATTAGCCCCGAATAAGAGCTTCGAATCCGATAGGGGCCCTGCATAGTTAGGGTACAGAATTGCATCTGAACTTGATTGTCCCTCTTGAATGGCAACTTGTTGAATGATGCCAGCCGATTTCTTTATAGCGGCAAAAGCGGCATTATCTAAGGCAGGGTCACTGAATGCAATCGCCACATTCATAGGTGTCCAAGGATGCGCTGGAGTATGGGGATATGCACTATTTGTGGCCGCATTATACAGGTCTTTATGGAGAGGTTCCAATGTAAACATCGTAAAATCTGTTGGAGCTGTGGTGAAACCCAGTGTTGCAAGTTCCTTGGTTTGATATTAGTGAG
>KN837116.1:8462-29272 GCA_000827215.1 Sphaerobolus stellatus SS14 | reverse complement strand
GAGGACTTCATGTGAGGGGGTGGACGTGTATATTAAGCATTCGTGGGGTTGGTTGTATCGCGAGGTGTACTCAGTAAGATTGATATACATAGCTTTCCAATCTGATATTATTATCTTCTATCGCATGAGCATGTTGATTGGCATTGTCCGCCGCTATCACCTGTCACGGCCGGAGGAACACATGCTATTTCCGAATTAGGTAGCCCGTCACAGCTTCTGGATCTCGTTATGAAGAACCAGTTTTCGCGTTCTCCCTGAACTTATCGTAATTGCGTGGTTCGCATTTGCCTTATCCGTGAGAACATATAAGCTGTCAGTGAAAGCAACGTGTCGACGATATGGCGATTTCCCTCCTCACAGCTGCGTTACTGGGAGGGTTGGCGATTCTCATCCTTCGTTTATCAAGACGAATGCGGGTACCTAAAGGTTCGTTGTTGGTTGTAATAACGATCTACTGCTAAATCGTCTTTCGGGACTTCGTTTACCACTAGGGCCGAAGCCGAAACCAATCATAGGCTTGCCCTTCCTAAAGATCACGAGTGGCTCACACATGCGAAATGGGCAAAGCAGTACGGTATGTTATCATTCAACGAAATCGCTCTTTAACTCACTGCTATGCAGGAGAGCTGGTTTACGCGAACGCCTTGGGCACGCACATGGTTTGGGTTAATTCGAGGGAAATGCCGTATGAACTTTTCGAAAGAAGATCTTCCAATTATTCGGATAGGACGACGATGAGTATGCGTGATGATTTGTACGTGAAGAATGCTGCTTTGATTGCTTTGTTAATCACTCTTCGTGCTGTAGACTCAACATGACATGGAATCTCGCCTTCCAGAATTATAGTATTTGGTGGCGGCGACACCGCAAGATTATACATACCAGCTTTCATCAGAAAGCGACGGAAGCCTATCATTTTGTGCAGGCGAAACATACCAGGTTGGTGTTCCTTTAAACTCTGATTGATATATTTGCTTACAATGGCGCAGGGAATTGTTACGAAGGCTGCTTCGATTCCCTGAAAGGTATACCGCACACCTCTTATACACTGCTGGAGCAATCATTATGGAGGTAATTCCGGCGTCGTTTTATTATCTACTTGCTGACTCGTTATTAGATCGCGTATGGAATCAAAGTTTAAGCTGAAAATGATTCTTACATGACGAACGCACATAAGGTTTTTCGTGCGTTGAATGAAGCTGGCACTCCAGACAACTTTCTCATCGACGTATTGCCTTGGAGTAAGCTCATAAATCTCCCTGGTGAAAGCTTCTCATTTACGTTCATTGGCAGTGAAATATATTCCAGCATGGGTACCTGGTGCCGACTTTCAAAGGAAGGCTGCGATATAGCGACAATATGCTGTGGATATGCTCGAACTTCCGTTTCGAGAGACTAAGAGGCAAATGGTGTGTCATACTCTGATTAATTATACTTCTATCATAGTCTCGGGAAACAGGGCGAAGGAAATCCAGACCAGTGTTTCGTATCATCCCATCTATCAGAGATTGTGGCCGATGCTGCGAGCCGTCCAGATGATGAAGAGGTTATAAAGAATACTGCTGTGACGATGTTTATAGGAGGAACGGATACGGTACTTCTTTCATTTCATATATTAAATGAAGACTGAAATGGGGCAGACGGTGAACACAGTTCAAGCATTCATGCTTGCGATGGTCTTGTATCCCGAAGTGCAGAAGAAGGCTCAACGAGAAATTGATGCTCTTCTTGGTTTCCAACGGCTGCCCGAAGTTGAGGATATGTGATGGCCATTTGCAAGGAAGTCGTACGATGGCAGCCAGTCCTGCCTAACGGTGTGCCACATATGGCTTCCGAAGATGACGTGGTATATGGTTATTTTATTCCGAAAGGAACGGTCGTGTTTGGGAATACATGGTAACATTGGCTACAAATTATAATGCTGGGGCTGAAGAGCAGTTTTTCTAGGACGTTCCTCCACGACGAAGCTGATTTTGGTCCGATAACAGATAAATTTGATCCCGAGAGACACTTTATTCCTGGCATACGAGATCCGGGAAACACTGGAGCCTTCGGCTTCGGCTACGGACGAAGGTTAGGTTAATTTCTCGCTCTGATCAGATTTAGCTGAACCTCTATAGGATTTGTTCGGAACGTTACATGGCCATGAATTCCATTTTTCTCGCGATTGCTTCAATATTGCAGGTCTTCGAGATATCGAAAGCACGAGATGGATCTGGAAAGGAAATACCAGTTGGGGCTGAATTTACTTCTGGCTTCTTTTCATGAGTAATACACCGACATTTGACATTATCTGACCGAACTATTCTCCAGTATCGCAGTTGAATTTAAGTGCACAATGCAGCCTCGATCTGCAACTGCCGAGGAGCTGATAACTCATAGTATCTGATAAACATTTGCAATTAGTATATAAGTATGTAAGTTGTTTCAAATGTACGTGTTATTAAGAAAGGCTATAAACAGGATGCCATCATTCTATTAATTTGACATCCATCGGTGTCCATTACTATCACTCCAGTAGAAGTGAAACACTGATATGGAGTGAAGCATCTCTTTAGCTACTCCAAATTACTTCTTTTTGAAGATGTGAGATGACAGAACTCTTCAAAGCCGAGTAAAGATGATTTTCTATTGTTGGGTCATGTGACCTAGATGCCTCCTTTATAGTGTTTCACTTCTACTGGAGTGATAGTAGTGGTTAAACTTGGAGAATGAATGACCTATCCATTAGAGAGCGAAATATTTCAAGTGCCATCAGTGCCCAAGACTGCTGAACGCTGCGGGTGGCTTGGCCATACACATCCAGCAGGGCCAAAGGTGGACCCCGACCAGCGCGTTATCTGTCTCGCTCCTGCTTCCGATTATCATTCGTTTCGCGTTAGGTTGCCGCGTGTCGGTAATGCCATGCCCGGCTGCGATGGCCATGAAGTCGAAATCTTCGAAATGGAGGGTATCCCCGCCCCGGATGTTGCAGACTGCAACGACGGAAAGAGATCGAATTTGGCCTGCCTCCTGGCTCTAATTCTGGCTCAGGAAAGGGGCTCAATCAAAACAAGCGTCTCCGCATCGAGAATCGCGTTTTGACAGAGGAACTCCGCGTGCAGCTCGCAGCGCACAAGGCCTTGATGGGCGGCGGGACGGAGATGCCTCCTCCGTCTTCTGGTCCGCAAGTAGCAGTTTAAAATGTCGCACCGCAGACATACTCTGCTGCACCTGTTCCAGCACCTGAGCCGCCACCGGATGCTATGGGTGCGCTGCCATTCCCGCCGTCAAGCATGGGCTTCCCACTTCCTTTCCCACCAGGTGGCTTACCGCCAGGGTATGTCCATCCCGTGTTCTTGTTGTTTCGTCGTTGACCATACTTCTAGTGCTCTTCTGGTTTCGTTATGCCGCCTCCTGGTGTCCTGCGTCCAGGCCCACCATTCCACGCCGCTCCTCCTTCAGGTTTACCACCTGATGGTCCGACGCCGCCCTTCCTGCCTACGCCTGTTGGTGTCCCGACGCCTGCTGCATCCACAACGCCCGTGCGCTCGCTGCCTACCCCCAATCCTTCGCAGACGAATCCACCACTCAAGACTGGGACGGTGTTGGTGTGGCAAGATGCCAATTACTCTCCTGTATGTTCTTTTCTCTTACGTGTCGTTCGTTGACTAATGTTCGCTGCAGATTGAAAGGCGTGCGCTTGATGACAAGTATCGGTTCAATATCACGCAGACGTCACAGTCACCGCCAATGCACGTGTCGACAGGTGACGACTCGCCTTCGAAAGGAGAGGAACGGAGAGGGCTGGGCCGGAGGATTTCATGTGAGATGAACGTATATTTTAAGCATTCGGGTGGTGTAGGGTTGGTTGTATCGCGAGGTGTACTCACACAGGGACAATTTCACAATTTAAATACCCTTTATATCGCTTCTGGAACAACAATTAGAACTTGAAGTTTAAATTTCCACGAGACTGTAATCTAAACTTGGAGTTTCTTCCCGTTTTTAACTACAATAGAAACTTCAAGTTATCATTAGGATTTTCAAAGGGAGGAAACTTCAAGTTTTAATGCCATTTAAACTAGCTAAGAAACTAGAAGTTACGCTTCCCGTGTTAAATCCAATGAAGCTTAAAGTTTAAATGCTCTCAGAAATCCAAAAGGAAACTTCAAATGTATATTTTCCTATATACGCCACCGACACTTGAAGTCTCGTTTGTCACTAAATATTCAGGTATATCTCAAAGAAAAATCAAAGATATATTCCAAGCTAAACTAATCGTCTGTTTTCTGCCCTATGAAAGCCCATATTTCGCCCAGGTTGTGCCCAATAAAAGCTCACTCCACACTGCACCAACAACTGAGAGCTACCTAGTGCAGGACATTTCTTGTCAAGGAAATACAATGAGCTCTGTCAGATATATGCAATATATAATAGTGTGATTGTGCAATATGAATGACATGCACGGGCGACATGAGTGGGCGACAACACACATTCTGCGAAGAACCCCAGGATCTCCGAGTGTGTTGACAGCATAGGACTCAAGGACTCACTGCACTGGGCTTATATGTTACTTTTCATCCTCCACTTTTTGTCAACAAAATAAAATTGAATCCTTTAGCGAACAATAAAGGCCAGGGTGTAGTAGACTTCCGTTGAATAGTTATAATTGGAAGATGTGAGCCGGCAACAACATATTTGAGTATTCACTGAGGTACGAGACAACTTTAGTGACAGCGTGAGAGTATGCATTGATGAGCCTGTGACTCCATTGGCCCCCCTTCATTGTCATGCTGAATCGGTTTGCGTTGGGTTTGTGCTACAATTAGTCAATAATGACGGGGATGGGTTAAAAATAACTTCTACAATAACAATAGTCGCCCGACAATCAGCAGCTTGCCTCACAAATCTCGTCTGGAGTGAATTTTCACTACTTACATATTTATTAGTCATTGCTACGAAGGGGACTGAACTTTCCAATATCCAAAAAAGTTTCCATAGTGAGTGCACTATCCACTCTCAACACACACTGCGTACATGGCCCGCTCTCATCGCCCACTAACACTTCCGACCTTCAACCTCAAATCTTAATGCTTAATGGGGATGTGAGTGGGCGAAGAGAGTGGGTTCATTTATTGAACAATGCAAACGGACCTGCATTAAACAGTGTGCTTGGCATTAAAACTAGATGGCTAAATCAGGTCTCTATTGTACCAAAAGTCCATATATAGTACAAAATTGCCTTTGGACGAGGAGTATAAGCGAAGACTGTCAGGCAACTGTTGTTAGCCTTATTGTGAGGTTATATTTTTAGCCCGCACCTGTCAGGTCAAGTAACAAACTCAGGTTTTTGGCAGGGGAAACCAATGACAGCAGGGGAAAGACTAACCGGTGCAGCCTGTCAATTATTTGCTCGCACACTGCCATTTGCTCACATCCCGTAGTCTATCCATTTGCTGAATCTCGCCCACTCACATCACCCACCACTGGTAAAGGAGTGGGCGACGAAGGTGAGGTGTTTCTGCCACAATACTCTCATTCAACTAACTCTTTATTCTAGAGTCAAACATCTGCATATAGAATATAATAAATACTACATATAGAACATAATAAATATCTGCGTAAAGGGCATAATAATGGCATACTCAAGTGATACCTGGACGTGAATATGTGAATTGTCACCTACCGAGCCGCATATATGCGAATTTGAGTAGAATCCCCATTAATACATTATTGTTTTAGCGGCCGATGTAAACGATACCTCACTACATACATTCAGCGGTAGTAGAATGGCAGTCTATATCAATACAAATGGTTAGCTTACCGCTGTCTGCATCCATACAAATTGCTTAGCGATGCTTAACAGGACCTTATCATTGGCTTACCAAGGCCCGCCCGCCTTATGCGAAACAGCCATATCTCATCAAAGAGACCTAGCCATTTAACTACAGGAACGCTGCTCTAGGACTCGAACACAATAAAGTTGTCCATAACCCGGCATGGTTACCCTCAAGAAGTTGGTGATGTAGATGTGGTCATCGCAATACAGTAGTAATGCTACCAGCATGGCAGCATGGCACAGTGGGTTGATCCTTCCATGATCTCTCAACATTGTACTTAGCGATGTTATCCAGCTACTATATCAGACAGAAAGGTCCTAACCTATACGTTTGGCAGTGGTAGACGGTACGTACCCCTTCTACTTCCCAGTGTACAATCATCATCTAATAACTGTCATGATGCAGCCTCGATTCCTCCCACAACACACGATTTATTTATTTATCCCCAACGACCTTCATCGTCCAGGCGGGTATTGCGGTGTGTTGAATGGATGAAGAGTTGTTTGCGTGGGGGATTGATCATGGCCAGTTTGTAGGTACTTTGCATTTGGGGATGGTACTTCCGCTGCATTTCCTTTAGGTGCGCTAGTACAGCCCAAGTCTTATCAAGGCAATTCACAATTGCTGGTCTCCACAACCGAAAAGCCTGTCTTTAACAAAGTTCAGAAGCGACTCCCATTACCGCGCCAAGTATGATTCTCCACTGTTCGCCAACCTTCCCCTGGTTGACACTCCTTGATCCACAGCTTCACACATTACATAACTTCAACTTCCTACTACGCTATAAAACACCGTGGTGCACGATCCTTAGCTGGTGTATGGACGTGAAAGGGAAGGAAAGCCTGATGCATTTGCAGATTCACTTCTTCTCCGTACTACTTGAATTGCCCCGACGGAGACCATTTTAACTATGTACTTCCTTGAAATATTCATTGGCCTATTACTGGGCAAACAATGGGTGATAATCGGGCAGTCATCGGGCAATCAGTTTCAACTTGAATCTGACTTCAAGTTTCAGTTCAGATTCAGATGAGCATTTATTGGCAATGGAAACTATAAGTATACTTTGCATTTAAATGGCAATGTAAACTTGAAGTTTTTTCTTTCAATTTAAGAAGACCTTAAACTTCAAGTTCTATTGGATCTAATATCACAAATGTAACTTTAAGTCTCCCAAGCAATTTAAATGATCCTCAGACTTGAAGTTTTACCTCTTTGAAAATCTCTATGACAACTTGAAGCTCCTATTGTAGTTAAAAATGGTTAGAAACTCTAAGTTTAGGTTGCAGTCTCGGTAAAATTGAAACTAAAAGTTCTAATTGTCATTCTGAAAGCGATCTAAAGGGCATTTAAATTGTGAAATTGTCCCTGTGTCAGTAAGATTGATATACATAGATTTCCAATCTGATACTATTCTCTTCTATTGTATCAGCATGTCGATCGGCATTGTCTGCCGCTGTCACCCGTCATGGCAAGAGGGACACATGCCATTTGCGAATTGGGTGGCTCATTATATTTGTTACAGCTTCTGAATCTGGTTATGAAGAACTGTCTTTCGCGTTCTCCCTGAACTTGCCGTAATTGCGTGATTCGCTTTTGCCTTATTCATGGGAATATATAAGCTGTCAGTGTGAGAGCAACGTTGTGCTACCGATATGGCAATTTCCCTCCTCACAACTGCGTTACTGGGGGGGTTGGCGATTTTCGTCCTTGGTTTATCAAGACGAACGCGGATACCTAAAGGTTCGGGTTGGTTGTAATGACAACTTATTGCTGAATTGTCTTTCAGGACTTCGTTTACCACCAGGACCGAAGCCGAAACCAATCATAGGCAACCTCCTTGATCTTCCTAAGGATCATGAGTGGCTCATGCATGCAAAATGGGCCAAGCAGTACGGTATGTTAGCATTCAACCAACATCGGTATTTAACTCACTGTTATTTAGGAGAGCTGGTTTACGTGAACGTCTTGGGCACGCACATGGCTTGGGTTAATTCGAGGGAGATGGCGCATGAACTTTTCGAAAGAAGATCTTCCAATTATTCGGATAGGACGACGACGACTATGCTTGATGATCTGTGTGTGAATACGAATATTTCTTCGTTGCTTGTTAATCATTTTTCGTCTGTAGACTCGACCTAACCGGATGGCTAGCCCCCTTCCAGCCTTACACTATTTGGTGTCGACGACACCGCAAGACAATGCATTCCAGCTTTCACCCGAAAGCGACTGAAGCCTATCATCCTGTGTAGGTGAAACATACGAGGTTGGCGTTCCTTCAATATATGACTGTTATATGTACTTCCGATGGTGCAGGGAACTGTTACGAAGGCTGCTTCGATCCCCTGAAATGTATTCCGTGCACCTCTTGCACGCTGCTGGAGCAATGATTATGGAGCTAATTATCAGGTGTTTTAATTGATTACTTGTTGACTTGTTATTAGATCACATATGGAATCGAAGTTGAAGCAGAAAATGATCTTTACTTGATGAATGCACATAAAGTTCTTCATGCAGTAGACGAAGCTGCGACTCCAGGCAACTTCCTCGTTGACATATTGCCTTGGAGTAAGCTCATAGATCTATCGGTGGAATCTTTGTATTTACGTTGGTTTGTAGTGAAGTATATTCCAGTGTGGATGCCTGGTGCTGAATTTCAGAGGAAGGCTGTCAAATGGCGACAATATGCTGCGGATATGCTAGAACTTCCGTTTCGAGAAGCCAAGCGTCGAATGGTATGTTACAGTATTATGATTTACACTATATTAATCTCAATCAACAGGGCGAGGGAACTCCAGAAGCATGTTTCGTGTTATCGCGTCTTTCGGAGATTGGCGCTGATGCTACTAGCTGTCTGGATGATGAAGTTATTATAAAGAATACAGCGGCGTCATTGTTTGCAGGAGGAACCGATACGGTATTTCTTTCTTTCATTTAACATTTAACATGTTAAATGAAGGCTGAAATGGTGCAGACAGTGAACACAGTTCGAGCGTTCATACTCGCGATGGTCTTGTATCCCGATGTGCAGAAGAAGGCTCAACGAGAAATTGATGCTCTTCTTGGTTTCCAGCGGCTGCCCGACGTTGGGGATATGGATGCTCTTCCATATGTAATGGCTGTTTGTAAGGAAACCTTACGATGGCATGCACTACTTCCTGTCGGTGTGGCGCATATGGCTTCCGAAGACGATATCATTAACGGTTATTTTATTCCGAAAGGAACGATCATGTTTGGGAATTCCTGGTAAACTTTTGCTACAAGGCCTAATGCTGGAACTGAAGAATGGTTTTTTAGGACACTCCTACGTGACGAAGCTGATTTTGGTCCGAACACTGATAGATTTAATCCAGAGAGATACTTTATTCCGGGTGTACGGGATCCGGGAAATACTGGAGCCTTCGGCTTCGGACGAAGGTTAGCTTCATTTCTCGCTTTCGTCCAATTTAGCTGAATCCCTATAGAATATGTGTGGGACGGTATATGGCAATGAAATCTGTCTTCCTTGCGATTGCTTCAATATTGCAGGTTTTCGAGATTTCAAAAGCACGAGATGCGTCTGATAAGGAAATTCCGGTTGAGGCAGAATTTACTTCTGGCTTCTTTTCGTCAGTAATATACCGACATTTGACATTGTTTGACCTGACTATTCTCTAGTTTCGCAACTGAATTCAAGTGCATACTTCGCCCTCGATCTGCAACTGCCGAAGAGCTGATTATTCATGGTATCTGATAGGCGTTTGCACCCAGTATATAAGTATGTAAGGTGTTTCAAATGTACGTGTTATTACAATAAAGGTTATAAACAGGATGCCATCATTCCATTAATTTGATGTTCATCGTTGCCCATTAGTGGTTTTTATTTTCACATGAACATAGAGTCATCTTCTTCGTCTTATCTCCTGAGACCGTACAATTAGGTTAGCACCTGGGACCTTGTTCTCCCTTCTTCTGGATCGAGTTAGAGGAATTATTATGAGGTCTTTATTTTATCCGGAGTCATTCTTGGCATAGACCAACGTCTTCATAGACGAAAATCATTGAAGCCCTAGGAATATACGTCCATAGAGCCTGTCCCTCGTATATACATTGATACAAGCTATACATCCGGTGGAGTTCTTGGTACTGTTTCCCATGAGATGAAAGAATCAATTACGCACTAATGAAGATATTCGTTGGCTCACATAGCCTTTCAGCTGCTTGTAGATTATCCTTCGGGGGATCTTTACATTCATCGCTACTCTCGTAGCTTGGAAGAACAACGTTAACATGCCATTTAGAAAGAATTATTGTTCTAGATGATGTATATTGTTCTAGTGATGGATTCTTTCGGCGTCGAAAATCTTGTAGTATGGATGGGATGGGGCTGCTATCAGGTGTTTTACCTTCGATCCATGCTGTGCCACAGTTCTGCCCCAAGCTCCGTACAGCGCGTAAGTGATATTTGCGCCATTTCCCGTTATGGTACTCATTGGACTCTCTCTCAGTCAGTGATATCTTCCATAACTCCCACATTTTTCCGCTCCGTACCGACTGACACGGATGATAACGCCGGATCTGTGGCATCACTACCTTACTCGGTTTTGACAATCTCGCGATTTTAGTATCATACTAGGCAGCATGCATACTTATATTTCGTAGCCCCATTCATGCGAAAGGAAGTGTAGTAATCGTATCATACCAGATATCAGCAGCTCTTTTCAATCTACATTATTAAAGTCTGTAGGGTTCGATATAATCTCGTGCCCACGCTCTTCGAGAAGTCGAGTGAAGCGTCTGGTGACTAAGGCCGCATATTCGTCACCTATGCGCAATAATGATGAATATAGATTTAACGATACCGAATACAAACATCCACCGACGCGCATTTCTCTAGCGGTGCAAATGGTAATTTTCTCAGTTTCTTCCATAATGATATTTTCGTTGGTCCCTATTCAGTTAACACTTTGAAATCAATGTAAAGAAAATGGTATAGTGGATGATGAGATATGGCCAAACATTTCACCTCGCACGGATGTAGGACTTAGTACTTACTCACAGACCAAGTCCGAGTCAGGCACTGAGCCTGACTCGGACCTAAGGTATTTGTGTTTACTTTCGTAGGCCACTGCAGGCACAGGAACGCTTGATCACTCATCCCCATTTTTGAATTGTCAAGGTCTTGGACTCCGCCAAGCAGGAGGCACGACTGCAAGCAAAGTCTGCCGTCTATGTGACGCGGCAGGGCTCTGTGACGCGTAACTTCCCTCACACGCGCACATAGCACTGCTAGCGGATAGAAAGCAGTCCATCCGCTCCAGCCCTTTTACTCTCTTTTGCTTCGTATCCGAGGTATCATACTAGCTTTATAATCCCAATATACGCGCCAGAAAATGTCCGGAAGTTCTATACCATGGTCGAACTTCAGCAAGATCCCGCCCATCTCCCCCGCCCAGATTTCACGTCAAACGAATACGCCGAGGCACGTCAGGGATTCACATCCACGGAGATCACGGATAGAGCAGCGGCGTCGATTCTAGAGCAAGCTTGACTAGCTAATCAGAAGATTGAGTTCGCGAGGTGGAGACGGGTCAGAGAAAAAGAGGTGGCTAGAGAGGCCGAGTCGCTCAGGCAAGCGGTGGAAGAAGGGACGAGGAAAGCGGCCCAGGAGGCCACGGATCGCGAAGAGGCCATTCGCACTGACAAAAAGAAATATCCCAACAAGTACACTCCCATCGTCATGGGGCCTCCCCCGACTCATCGACCAGATATCCCGTCCGCTTACGCCCAGAGGAAGCTCAAGGAGGGGGTGTACCTCGAGATGTGGTATCTCTCCCATGAAGGACTCGACGCAGCTAAGCAGGCAGCCGGTCAGCTCAGTGAAGATGCCTTACACCCAATCTTGAATGCCGCTACGGGGGAGACATCTTGGATGCCCGCCTCCGCCAAAAGGGACCCGCACTCCTTCAAGCGAGACGAAGATCTCAGCTGGGACGAGTTCTCTGGTACAGTTCCAAGGATGCTGATTGCTATGCAGCACTCAAGTTGGCCGACCGAACGAATCGAAATGTTCGCAGATTTCTGGGGAAAGATACTCAGTCACAGTCTTTGGCTCTCCACCAGACTCATCGATGAGAAAACACTTCTGTTATATCAAGCGGAACAATGTCGAAACTGGCATTACAAAATGGAGGCACAATGACCCACCTGGGACCTCGGCAAGATCAGCGAGTATCTCATGCGCCAAACAGGAGACGACGCATACAGAGCTGAACAGGAGCGGAAGGACCAGGAGATACGTGTTCAGGTAAGCCATCGTCCCGTTCTTTTAAACATTTTCTCTTCCTGCCGCCAAGGAGGTGGTGGACGCCTCGCCTCGCCGCATTTCTTCGCATTCTTCTCATGTGATGCTGATCACTCGTTCCTGGCTTCCTCGTTTCCTCGTTTCCTCGTTTCCTCGTTTCCTCGTTTCCTGGCTTCCTGGCTTCCTTGCTTCCTTGCTTCCTTGCTTCCTTGCTTCCTTGCTTCCTCATTTCCCGTCCCCTCGACCAATACCTTCACTCCTTGTCTTCACTCCTCGTTTTTCTCCTCATCTTCGCTTCTCGTTTTCTCCTTGTCTCCCTCGTTTCCTTGTAATAACCAGTACTCACCACCTTCCTACACAGTGGCAATACCAAGCTCAACTGCACACCTCTCAAATGCAATCCAGGGCTCCTATGCAAGTCCAATGTTGTCGCTCCGCATCCCCCCCTCCCAGGGGCAGCAGTACATCAAAGTTTGCTGCGCCGAGAGACAGCAATTACCAGCCTGCCAAAGGGGATTTTCGGAGCGGCGCAGGACAACCACATGCCTATCCACCCTGCACCGTTTGCCTCGGCCACCATAAACACAAAATCATCGAATGCAATGCAAGATGGACATGGGATGGGGCACATCCTATGGTCTCCAAGAGACAAAACAAACAACTGGTACTCTTGTCGGGACAACCTCTCTGTTTCCGATGGCAGGGAATCAACGGATGCTCGAGCACGTGTCACAACGAGGAACATCTATGCTCAGGCTGTGGTCTGGTCACACATGGACTCGCATCCTGCCCTCGAGTCCCTCGCACTGACACCTTATAAAGCGGCAACATGGGAGTCACTGCTCATGTAACAGAGATAGTCTGTTATATCAATAGATAAATATGTACATATATGCTATATAATGTATATAATGAATAACTAATATATATATTAGTTATATGCACTACATCAGTGATGTAGTTATAATTAGTGTGGACACCATATGTGTCCACAGCAGCTTGTATTTAGCATGCCGGCGCATTAGGCGCCGGCATATATCTTTTTACCTTACACCATTGTACTACCTACTCAATATTATCTGAGTTCAGTTAGTCTGCGTGTGAGATAAGATATACCAAAGCATTATAGCTCAGGACAGCAGGCTTGCTGGATAAGTACCGACGCATACCTGAGGGGCTCCAGGGGGGATTCCGTTTCAATTACCCCCGTATATCCCACACACAAACGCCTCCCAACAGCAGCTCCATTGAAGAGTTTGCCGAATTCTTCCAGGGGATTGTGTGCACCGAACTCACAAAAGGCAGGTATGCAGGCCCATACTCACGTAAGGAGGTGGAACAACACATCGGACCTTTCCAAACATCCCCACTATCAATCATTCCAAAACCTGGCAGGCCAGACAAGTTTCGAAACATTCAGAACCTCTCGTTTCCCCTCAACCCTTCTGATTCTTTCCCCAATCCTTCCATCAATTCACAAATCAACTCTGACGATTTCCCATGCACATGGGGAACCTTCGACACAATCTGTCTGGTCATTGCAAGGCTCCCGCCGGGTTCACAAGCAGCAGTTCGGGATGTGGTGGAAGCGTATCGCACCATACCCCTTCACTCTGATCAGTGGGCAGCGGCAGTGGTGCGCATCAACACTGAGGAGCTCTGCATCGATAAGGCCCTGGCTTTCAGATCAAGACCTGCAGGCAGTGGGTATGGACACCTTGCTGATGCAGGAGCTGACATCATGTATGCATGGGGAATCAGCCCAGTCGACAAATGGGTCGACGATCACATCTTTTTCAGAATCAGGAAACACTGCCTCAATCCTTACAACACTCAACGGCATGCCTGGCATCAGGATATCAAACAAAGGAGAACACATCACAGTGGCAGGAGGCTCTGGTTCGGAGGTCACATGTTTGAAGATGGCACTTTGGAGCAATTTGATGAAGATTGCCGCTTCCCATTCAAAGACCTCTTGGCAGGCACACCCCATTCAGATGAAGACGCGATGTTCACATACAATATGCAAGACATTGATGAAATCTCGTCACAACTGGGCATCCCATGGGAGGCTTCTAAAGACGTCCCTTTCACGTACCGGCCACCCTACCTCGGATTTGTCTGGGACCTTCAGCAGCTCACTGTGGAGCTCAGTCAGAAGAAACAAGAGAAATACTGTCAGGCAATCAAAGAATGGCAATCCTTGGCCCAGCACACCCTGGCGGAAGTTCAGTCACTATATGGCAAACTCATGCATGCCTGCCATGTTGTACCACATGGACATTCTCGCCTCACCTACTTGGAGACCATGCTGGGGTACTGCCGTGACCGCCCTTTCATTCCACGGCATGCTCCGCAACCCTTACACGACGATCTACAATGGTGGGCCGCAATCCTCAAGCATGAACACGTCATGCGCCCCATCCCCCACCCAGTCAGTGTCGTCGACTGCGGTGCTTACTCGGATGCTAGCTCAGGCATCAGGATTGGCATTGTGCTCGGAGGAAGATGGCGAGCATGGCGACTCATACCAGGATGGAAAACCAAGAACAGACAGCGCGACATCGGGTGGGCTGAGGCAGTCGGCTTTGAACTCCTCGTCAAAGCCATCCTCATGCATAACCCAGCCGGCAGTCACTACCGGGTTTTTAGGGACAACAAGGGTGTGGTTGAGGGATGGTGGAACGGACATAGCCGCAACACAGCAATCAACAGTGTCTTCCGACGCTTACAAGACTTCCTCGATGACATCAACGCTCCCAGCACCATACACAGCGAGTATGTGCCAAGTGCCCTCAATCCCGCTGACCAGTCATCACGAGGAGAGTATCCTCCCATCACCCAATCGCTTCCCCCAATCCCCCTCCCCGCAGACCTGGGGGAATTCCTTATCAACTCCCAATCCCCCCTCTCTGCTGCCGAATTCAGACACCTCCACAATGGATCCTACTCAACTGCTGCTGAGAAGGTTGTTGCCAGACTTGTCAACACTACTGATGCGCGACGGCAGTGGATCGACGACACCTTTAGAGAACAGCGGGAACAGGAGATCCCGTTTTGATGGCCCACCCCCTCGACAAGTGGCTTCAATCAAACCGCGTGCCTATCCATCAGGCTTGGCACTCCGACCCTCAGTCTTGCGTCCACACTGCCTGGCCAAGGAGTGTTTGTTCCAATGGCGCCCTGCCAAGGCACGTACGGTGGCAGACGGGCTGTCGGAGGAATCCCTAGAGAAAATCAGGGAGGTAATCATCGCCTCCTGGGCGGAATCGACTCTGGAGACATACGGCAGTGGCCTGCTGCTCTATCATCGATTTTGTGATGAACAAGACATTCCTGAAGCAGCACGTTGCCCTGCCGCATCTGTCCTCCTCTCAGCCTTTGCAGCGGCTTGTGCCGGCTATTATTCTGGATCAACGCTGGCCAACAGTATCCACGCCGTGTGTGCATGGCATCTGGTGCATGGGGCTCCCTGGTCGCCATTGAAAAACGAATTAGATGCTGTGCTCACAGGTGTGACAAGGCTAGCTCCAGCTAGCTCGAGGCGGGAAAAGCGCGAACCGTGGACCGTAGACATGATAGCCCAAGTATGCTATGTCCTTGACCCCAAAAGCGGCTTTGACATCGCAACATACGCTGCCCTCACCACCATTTTCTGATCCATGGCCAGATCGGTGGAATTCCTCCCGGAGACCCTCCTAGGTTTCAACGTAGAGAAACACGTGTCGAGGGGGCGGGCCAAGCTCCACACAGACAAGAAGGGCGTTCAAGTCATGGTTTTCTCTTTACCTTGGACCAAATGCTCCCCAATGGGTGAGGATGTCTACTGGGCTAAACAAGAAGGCCCTGCTGATCCCTGGGCTGCACTAGTGACGCACTTGAAGTTCAATGAGCCCCCCCTAGACTCGGCCCTGTTTTCGTACAAACACCATGGCGGCAGGTGGGTACTGACAAAATCAGCTTTCTTGAAGCGGCTGCGGCACAAGCGGGTCTTCCCAAATTACATGGACATGGGCTGCGCATAGGCTCAGTGTTACACTACTTGTTGGAAGGAGCATCCTTCGAAATTGTCAAGCACATGGGACGGTGAAGCAGTGATGCGTTCGCTTTGTATTTGCGCAAACACGCGGTAGTTATTGCACCATATATACAGAGTAAGCCGGTCAGGGAACAGCTCAACATGATAGCATTACCCCCTGTCCGTTGACAGGCGGCATCATCGGTAAGTACCCTCGCATCTATTTTGGGGGAGTTCTCGTTTCGCGGAACGCGTCGCGAGACTCCTACCATTTTGGGAGCAGCCGCTCACGCGAAGTCTCCCCCAGATCCTAGTACGCACCTCGGGCTGGAACCCCTGCGGGGTTTCCCCCCACACCACCGAAACATCGCGGTTTCGCACCCACATAGAAGTCCCCTCACCTAGCTTAGACCCAGTTCACTCAGTCTTAGATTACATGTAAATTTCTTCCTCGTTAAATACAGGTTTATAATTCCCTCCCGTTTCTTATCAAGGGTCACGACAGAAGCGTAACATAGAATCTATAATCCCGGCGCCAAAAAGTCTAAATTTAGGATCACACTTACAAAGTCTGTTAGCTAGAACGTCCGACTTTCAAGTAGCGCCTGACTATAAAAACGGCACTTTCAATTCTAAAAAGTCCATCAACGCACAAACAGATACTTCTCACAAACGTACATCACTCCTCTTCAGAATAGCTACGCTCACCGAACAACTCTCTGATTTCTACACCACCTACCACGCTAAGATTCCCGCTGACATCTCTGCGACACTCAACAGCATCGAGGCCGAGCACAGCGCAAGCTTCGACTTCTCTAAAGCTGTCAAAGCAGGCGACAAACTCCCCGACTTCAAACTCAGAGACACATTTGGCAAGGACGTCACACGCGACGAGCTCCTCGCCAAAGGCAACACCATCCTCTCCTTCTACCGCGGTGAATGGTGCCCCTTCGCAACCCCGAGTTCGCCGCGAAGGGCACCACCCTCGTCGCTGTCACCCCCGAACTCCCCGACTAAGCCATCGTAACCTCACAGAAGAACGAAATAACCTTCCCATCCTTTCCGATGTGGGTAACGTCTTGGCCAGGCAATTAAACATCGTGTTCAAGCAACCCGAGAGGATCAAGGACATCTGGGCACCCAGGGGTGGCATGGACTGGCAAGCGTGGTATGGCGACGACAGCTGGGAGGTCCCTGTCCCCGGTACCATCTTGGTTGACAAGACCGGCACCGTACGCAATGTCCACCTCGACCCCAACTGGACCAAGCGTTTGGAGCCTACCACCGTTCTCACGTGGATTGACAAGTTGTAATGTAATGTAGGATTTAATATAGATGAGTCCCAGTGAAGACGGTTTTAGGTCACAGAGGATCAGAGCGGGCGAGAAGGATGTAGAAAGAAAGTGTTTCGTCTCGATATGATCGCAGCGATCTCTGTGTGATGGGAGAGAGGTCTGACGAGGTGCATTTCCCTTTAAAGCCGCGTTCCAATCAGTTTCTGTCGTGCCATCTCTCTTTTCTTGTTTTTGAAGTATATTTTTTTTCTGAGAATACAAGTACAAACTCAGATGGTATTTCTCAAAGTATTGTAAACAGAATTAATGAAAATTGACTTTGAACCTGGGCACAATCTAAGTGCAAGTTGTTTCAAAGTCCGCTCCTCCACGCCCCTTGCTTCGTACCACTGCGCTCTCGGCGCCATTCTCGACGGCGCAGGCTCTCATCTAACATTCTATCTCTTCAAGAGGACATCTATGAGCGTATGTAAGTCAGCTATTTCCCCCAATCGCGCGTAATTCGCGTTTGACATCAGTAGACAAGTCTCAAAAGACATTCATGAACCCGACGGTCCCAACGCGCACACAAGAGATATAGCGCATCTTTATCCACTGAATCATCGCTTTTCTATCATCACGTGATGCAATTGGTAGATTTACGTAGTCTTCTTTCTGCACAGCTGTGTGGGCTGCCTCATGCTTATTGTTTGTACTGATCTTGCCTGCCCGCTAGGTCCACCCTCTGTACATCAACGAGCCTTCATCTCTTTCTGATAGGTGTCACTGGAGGTCATCGCACATAGAATATATTGATTATAGAGAAAGTATTGAGATATTGGGAGGAGCTCCTTTATCTAGGCATGTTTTATGTTTCTAACGCTGATTTGCCCGTTGATTTATTATTCAACTTCAATAGGTTCTTTCCGGCCGTCCTGGACACTTTGCAACTTAGCCTCACCGTTGGATAATTGGAACTGGGGGCTGGAAAGGGAATAAGGAGTGTAGTAGGTTATTGTATATCGGTGGATCCGGGTCTGCTGTACAGTGTAGACTGATGTGTACATATTTGCTATTAATCTATTTGAAACCCTCTTGCGTGTTGTAAGCGCGCACCATTCTTCGGTCATGCGCGTTTCACGTCGGGTGGAACGACGCGAATCTCCGTGAACCATCTTGACCTGAGGCGGTCTTCGCTGGGGATGAGTACCTGGATAAATTATCAACGCGCTTATAGGTATATTTTATATTTTATAAACATAATTGCGTTTTGAAGGGTCCGTATCATTGACACATTTTACTAAGAAGAATTCAACAATGTAGAAAATATTTGTGCTTTCGTGATGATGTTGATATTGATTTGACCAAGCTGCGTAGGTGACGTAGCCCAACCATGTCGAGTTGTACATTACTCGATAGAGGTCTCGACGGTGCGTCTGCAGCTGCATCAGCATCTCGACTAGGACGAATGCTTATAATCTAACTCACGACCCAATACGTTGTTGCACCATGCTGAGCCTCTCACCGCTGTATCATCTTCACCGCAAACCACTGTCCTTATCTGCGCCCAATCAATCATCTTAGATAGGGTGCGGGGTGCGACGTACGAGATGGAATTATGTTCGTTTGCACGGTGTAAGCTCAGAAGTAGCGTTAGATGTATCTTTAAGAAAATGATCGAGACATATACCAGCGTACTAAGCTCGAGTCAGAAGCTTCTCCTCAGGCACATAGAGATACCCCGTATAGACACGTAAGCCATCCCCGATGCGGCATAACGGTAATCGCTATGCTGATATGGCTGACGCAGACCGCCCCTGAACCCGCCTCGAGGCTTCGCGGTAGGTATTGTCCATTGCGCGGTAGGAAGAGAAGTATGAAGTCGCAGAGCACCGTCGTTGGATTGGTTTTGCGCTGTCATGGCAGAGTCGTCACTGATGAGACCAGTGAAGGCGAGGGAGAGGGATATGTTCGGGCTTGATGGCTCAAAGAGAGCGTTACGAAGCCACCGAAATAAGCTACATCAGTATGGTATGGGATACGATAAAACGAATGCACGAACCTCTTTGCCAAATTCCAGCGCGACCCACGAGTTGCCATGGGTCGTCACGCCCTTCGACTAGCCGACGAAGTTCGACGCAGAGCTGACTGTGCCATTAATCGTCTTTACAACGGTTGCCCAAAGCGTCTTAGCTACACACTCGATGCTGAATGCGTCCCAAGGGCCTTTTGAAGCGATTACGGGGCTTAATGTTGTCAGGAGTGCTAGAGCGAGCACAGCATGTAGTAGACCGATTCCGACGATCCTGGAGTAATAGACCCAATATCACATCTCCGGACATATTGAACACCATGATTGAGATAATATCAGCTTGAGAGAACGGTCGGAGATAGATTGAATGACCTGCGGCAAAGAGGAGTGCCGTGTTCATGTTCCTAAGGCGTGAAAAAATGGCAATAAGGCGATGTGCGAGAGTAAGAAATAAAGGGAAGCGAACCTCAAGGTTAGGCAGCATATGACATCTCAACAAGAAACAAAGAAAACGAACCTAGCCATATCATAAAAAACCTCCGCAGTGGCTAATAGTATTCCTGGGAACCCTCGACGTGCGATTAGGTGTATGAAAAGAACAGTGGCGCAAACAATTCAATAGGATTCAATAAAGTACAACGAAGAGCATTCCCCCTGCCACCATGCATTCTTCATCTCATCTCAATCCCACCTGCGGAGGAAAAAAGGATGATAGAAATGAAAGAAGAGGTGCGGAATGGATCCGCCTCCGCGGTGTATTATATGGCGCCAAAAATGCAATACACAAGTATCATGGGTGATCCAAAACATCAAACGACGAAGGAATCCATTGAAAACCTAGCATCGAAATCAACAAGGGGATAAGAGATATAGAAAGAGAGAAGCAGGAATGGGTTAACCTCTACTTTGCGTCAAATATTCTTCCTGTCATAGTACAGACATACCGCTGGATACACAGATATAATATCGTGTGTAATGCCATACCACTGACGAGACAAGCGGAGGAGTCCATCGGCAGTGTGAAAGCGAATGGGAATCATGAGGCTAAGTAAAAAGGAGAAATTGCATCTAAACCCAGCTGGTTTCGAAGAACCAAGGGCAGACATGGGGTGGAATATACGCGTGAGGTGCGTATAGCCCAAGCACACCAAGCAACTGGTCATAAGAATAGCGGGAGAGGGCATAAGAGGAGAATAGGAAGAAAATATTGCGATGGCACTACTTTCTGTGCTGGCAGTACAAAGCGGTTGCGGAAGAGTTCGTCATCGCGGGCAGAAGGAAGGAAGGATGTAAAACCCTCGAAAAGAAAAAAGAGATGGGTACGATACCTCTCACGAGAAGATGGGCAAACTGTTCATCTCTAGGTATCCGCGCCGCCAAC
>KN837115.1:793243-853820 GCA_000827215.1 Sphaerobolus stellatus SS14 | reverse complement strand
AGCGCTAAAGCGGATTCTGTGTCAACTTTCCTGATGCTTGTAAAGGAACACCAATGAGAGAATCAATGTGAACTGGCTAGAAGCTGAGAAAAACCTCTGGGTTGCGAAATATAAGTATCGGATGACTCAGTGTGGATTCAGAATATCTGCGTAATATCCAGTGTAATTAGGAACTCGAAAGATACCTGCAGAGAAGGATAAGATGCACGGCGAAGAGATGATGGAACCTTCTATGCGCGACCTATGCCCTTTCGTCTTTTATGAATATCATTTCTGTAAGACATACTGTGTAATTCTGAATCCAAAATCAACATTGCGAACAGTTGGAGCGGCTAAATGACAATCTCTGACAAGGAGGTGTCGCTTTCCGACACATTCAAAGAGTCTTATGTGTTAGCTCTTCACCCTCGCATCGTTGTGCACGATAGAAAAAGAAAGGGCCATGACAGATTTGACAGATAGAGCGTCGATGCAGCCTGAAGGTACCTATAATGAGAGAAAAATCCGATATTGCAGAGGAAGGATTAGGCCGTATAAAAAGGTGATACTCGGCATTAAGGTAAGCAGAACGAAAATTAAGAGATTCGAAAATGACAATTCGGGGTTAAAAAGGAATTCAATGGCCGACCGGAACTATATAGTTGCTGGTCCCGCGAGTCCGGCTATCGGCGAACGGCAATCGCGTCCACGAACGCCCTCTGAGACGTGATAGGCGTTACATACGCAAGCAATATGAGATGTGGTCTTTTTTGTATGTTTGAGGCCGTACGACCTCCATGGCCCTCTACTCTCGCTCTGCTCCTGGGTTCGTATGACCTCCATGATCCCCTACTCGCTCTGCTCCTGCCATCCCAGACTTATGTTTCCAGGTATACATCTTGAAGCAGGCATGCGTTCTTCAGCCTACGTATCTGAATCGGGAGAAAAGGAGTTCTATCCACCTCAGTGGTGTCCTCCCCGGACGTACTATGGGTGGACAAGTCCTTGGCTCCGGCGAACTCTTGTCCACCCCACCTGCAGCACCGGCGGGAGTTGCATTTAAGTCGAAGTATGTATATAGAATCAAACTCATGTATAATACCAACATATTTTGTTAACTAATCAAGGCGAGCTTGAGACATGTGTATCAAAAAAGAATTTTGGACTTCGTGAGGTAATTGTAAAGTAAATGCACAGACGTATGAACTGGGTGCGAAAATTGTGGCAAGCAACCACCATAGAAAATCAGTTTTAAAAGTCTGAGCATGTACACGACACTCGCAGAGACCATTCGGGCAAGTATCCACGGAATGAAATGTCTCGAACGCTTCAGACGTGTGTAGAAGGTTGCTATATTGTGAATGACTCATGTAAAAGACCTCCGACAAGTTAAATCCAACATTTTCTCTGTCAATGATCTCTTAGTGAAGTGAAGTTCGCGCTAGCAGTGGCGAAGACGCCGAAAGCGCACAATTTAGACTCATATTATATTACACTTCCAAAAATCAAGATCGTCCGGAGTAAAACGTAGGAGTGATCTTATATATAACAAAGATGCATGTATGGGCTTATTCCTCCTGGCAATGAACACCGATCGTAAAACAAGAAGCATTGTGCTTGTTCTTAATTGAACATTTAAAATAATTGACGACCCTCTGCAAATATGAAAGGAAAATATTAAAAGGTTTTTTTCAATAGTGCGATCGCTGACTACTCACCTGTCCGTCTATTGGAAGAACTGAACATCAACATCATGAATAATAACAATCGTCCCATCATATACAGTGACCTGATCATTGGCCTTGACTTTGCCAGTCCATACTTTCCCGGTGGAATTAACTGTAACAGTTATCGTCTCATCACCGGTACGATTCCAATAGTTCTGTCCAGAATACGGAGCTTTGTTTGTGGTGATAACATAAGTAGCCGCACTTCCATGAGAAGTATTGGTGATATGGACGGTGATGTCGCCAGGGCTTTGATTGATGACCCAAACCATTTGTGATAAAGCTGGTTGAGTGTAAGTGTTGGGCGAGTACAGCTCTGCAGTAGACTTACTATCAATGTAAAGACAATTGGTAGTCTGCGTAGAACAGACTGGAGTAGGATTCTTTTATAATCCAGACAGCTACAAAAATATCCCGTTTGTCCCCGCCCTGACCGCAGCATTCTGAAAGCACCATCGGATAGACATTCTGGAGGTGAACTGAATGACTCTGGAGGTGGACAACAGTTCTTACGCTTCTATGCTCCACGGAGGCCTGAAAGACGTGACTCGACTCCTTTTCCTTGCATGTCATTAGCTTCAGGTACCGACAGATCCCCCTAAGCTTGCTTGGGAACTCTGCCGGAAGCGGGCATCCAGCCAAGCCGAAGTCGAAGCCGAAGCCGCCGGACGAATGGGACTAGATGTACGTTAAGAAGCCATCTGCGACGAATACACATCGCTTACGTATACTACCCGCACGACGTATGTCTCCGACCGTACTACGAACATGTGGCCACGGGCTTCGTCAGACGGCAGACGGCAGACGTCCGTCTGGCGAGTTGGGGCAGGCAGTCTCAATATGGTCGCCTTGGACGGTTTGCGTCTACGTTGAGTACGCCGGTGCATGTACTATGGGTGGACAAGTCTTTGTCGAAAGTCAGAGAATGGTTGCCGTACCTGGCTACCCTGCAGCAAATGGCTTCAAATTGTAGAATATACATGTAAGAGGATATTAGCGGGATTTCCATGAGTCAGATTCAATATATTATAAGCTGTTTGTGCTCACAGTGTGGTGGACAAGTTGTTGTCTGGTTCCGGCAAGTAATGCCGGTCACAGAATGTCACGCTAACTACAGTGCCCGTGGAGGGTTGTGTGACCAGCCTTCAAAGGACTCCTTCAATGAAAATATGTTGATAACAAATTATGTTTAGGTGATAGTCACGCAGTATGTGCTGCAAGCCCGTAAAATCTAGGTGAGCTATTATGGCTGGAGGGCAAGATGACCTGCCGCGGCAAACTTCGGGGCTAACTGGCAGAATATCTGCTGCCCATGCAGGTATATAGACTACATAGCGCTACCTAGACTTTGTCAGGTTTCGTGATGAGGTATTATACACCTTGTATCGCTTTGCGCTGTACACATGATGTATCGTTGAAATGAATACTATAGTAGTGGTGCTACACTCTGCATGCACGGTTTCATTCCTGTCTCGTTGAACGTTAGCCATTTCTTATTTATTTCACGTCCCAGAAGTCAGTATATATTATTTTTACGCCACTCATCCCCACCTTATGTCGTGCACGTAGAATGTGAGAAATTTCTCACTGTGCTAATAACCGGGCAATAAGAGCGGAACCTCAATATATTATCGACGTACTCACATACATAAGGCACTATTAGCTCTAGAAATATTCCTTCGTGATTTATTTCTCTTTTTTATTCAGATGCACCGGCGACATTTGTTGTTCGGGTCTTGGCTTATCAAATTATTCGTGCACAGAAGCTGAGCAGGATAATCGGGTATATGGAGGTCAATCACGAACATCGTACTCTTACTATTTCACGGATTGTTTGCAGATTATGTTCTTGATATTGAACATTGTCAGTGCTCGATTTCAGCGTCCTGAATACAACCATTAAATATTACACACTCTTCCTATTCGAACAGGAACCAGATATACTTCAGTTTTTAATCTCCTTCGCACACAGCTGTAAAGCTTCTACAGAAAAGCTCCAAACAAGTGCCTTGTGTTTTTTATCCTCACCTCATTCACTATCGATTTCAGACATGCTTGATTAACATCTATTCTTGGCTCAGTCGACAATGAATTTGAAACCCTAGTGTCCTGATATGTATACATGAGAGGGATCCAAAGAAGTGCTTCGTCTGTTTTTTTTTCTTTCTTTTCTTTTTTCGCCCTCATCCACTACCGATTTTAGGCATGCTCAATTTAGTATTTACCTTTCCCCCTGGCTTCATCGACAATGGATTTGACAAGCCAGTGTCTCGTCAGGAATGTCATAGGCTCTATGGAACTGCCTGATATTAGCATAAGTACACATGAGAGGCAGTCGATTATTCCTACGTGCACGTTGTGCATAATCTATGTGTTACAATTTTCACGAGGATGATATCCTTATAAAACTTTCCAGCTCATGCTGTGTCTATCAAAAGAAGGTTTTATGAAGGTCTGAATTCACATCCACATTAAATACCAGTGAGCTCAGTATATATCTCAGCGCGTCGCCTGGCTCAGTAAAAAACTTCATGATTCACGAAGGGCATGCTTACTTTTGAAGAACATGGAGTATATATTAAATAGCATGTTGAATTTTTGTCATTCGAGCTCTGGAATACTTTATCTATTTAATATAGGGGTGTCCTGGAGATGTTTGGTACATTCTACAGAGCGGGAGGCGGTTTCTGGTAAGGCGCTCGACAATTGATTGCCGAGTGGTAACGATCGACTACAAACTCGCTCTTGCACAAAGTGTCTATTGCGCTTTGACAACTTTTCAAGAAAAATGTTTGAATGAAGCATGCGCCGCTACTCGGGGGAACCTGGTTCATGTCTCGTTTCCGGCTGGAAAGCAGGCTATGACTCAGCTGTTTTCACACCGAAGGTACTTCCAGGCTGAGGTTATTTCGTCCTCACCTGGCAACACCTGGGCGCCAGCTGTCCCCAGCTGAGAGCAGGGTTGCAGCGGGGCTGGGGCGGCCTGCCGGCAATCACCTGCGATACGGTTGGAACTTCTGCTCGGAGTGGTTGTGGGCGCATATTTTCTGATTATGTCATCCTAGGACTAGCCACGAAGCGTGGAAGTTCTCCTTTTTCGTGCCACGTCCTCTCCTTCATTAAGCTATGCCACCGTCAACAGTGGGGGCCATGAACGGGCTGCCACCTCCTCTTCCGGTCGCCCTTCAGCCCTGCTGCAACTGGCCTGCGTTGAAGAAAAAGGACGCACTGCGAATCTGGCAACATTATGAAAACTTTCTCCTCCAGCATAGCTATTATATCATGGGAACCAAAATGTATAATACGCTTGGAAGTGGAGACACCAATATTCCTCCACCTGCGGCGGACCCTTTCCACCCGAACGATACCGAAACTTTCATCCGCTATTATGACCCAGAGGATTTACTCTTCACCCGCACACTTTTAGATTGGCAACCTGTTTGTGTTATTATTTACTCTATCTGTCGGTCGACATCTAATAATTTATATATTTAGGGAGTAAATATCTGCGTTGGCATAGATGATTTCCAGCGGCAAATCGTTTTCAAAGCACTGACGCACCAAAGCACGGAGCTCAAAGTACTGCGCCTGACCTCCGAGCGGATAAGCACAATCGCGTTATACCAGTCCTCAAATTTCTGGAAACGCACGATCTCGTTATTGTCGTAATGCCGGCATGGGGATTGTGCTGGCACTCACCCCCAGGTGGTAACATGACCACTCGCGGTGACATCATCAGTAAAAACGTGCCACGTGCGCTAAACTCCCCATAGTGCTAGGTAGTACTAGGTAGCACTAGGTAATGGCAGATTCGCTAATCGAAGCTAGGAGTCGGTATATAGACTATATACCACCGCCTATCGCTCCTAGCACAAGCGCTAAAGCGGATTCTGTGTCAACTTTCCTGATGATGGCAATCAAGCTCACGCAAGGTCTGAATTTGCTGCATCGGCAGGGTATCGCACATGGAGTAAGTTGCATTACTCCTGCCCTGTTGCTTCATTCATAATGATGTCAGGACATTCATCCCCGCAACATTGTTATTAGTCATGACGATTCTCGTAACTTTTCAGAACTGTCTTAAAATGATTTTCGACAAACATTCAACGTGGATTATGCCTTCATTGACTTTGAATCTGCACACATTTTTACTCCTGGAAATCCCACCGTTGCATCTCCAATAACAGTCCCCCCCTATCCAATTCAATCTCCAGAGCAGGCGGTGCAGGCAGAGCTGGTGGAGCAGGTGGAGCAGGGAACTGAGCCAATTGACATTTTTGCTGCAGATATTTACAACCTTGGGAAAACCCTCGAGACAGAGCTTACTGCTGCGCTAGAGGTTCGTTCATTAATCTCACGTCTCGCCTCTTTTCCTACAATCCTTCTAGAAATACGATAAAGAGAACCTACGAAGACAGAAGAATTATCAGGGATATAGCAATCTCTTATCTGCAATGACGGATCCCCAACCAGGAAATCGATCGACGGTGACAAGAGCTCTGGCCACTCTCTGCGCCATGTTTCAGCCTGACCCTATGGTCGATGACTTGTGCGCAGGTGAGGTAGGCCAACCTTTGCCGCTTTAAACGGCGAATAACAACAAACCCTAAGGCTTTGCCGAAATCCTTGAATTCAACCGAGAGTTTAGACTTGTGTAAATTACTTTGAAATCAGCCTGAATTTCCGATAGTCTTCGCTATTGGATTTGAAAGTAATAAAAGGTTGGGACCTATCAAGATCTATGGCCGCAATGGACAGCTACTCGATGATTATTGGCACGAGATGGGTTGACCTGGTGCTTACAATAATACCGCTATTCATGGTTGTAGGTCTCCGCCATATTTCTTAACCTTTCCATTCAGGACTCTTCTAATATCTTTCCCAGTCCCAAACTTCATGCTTATTTATGGTCCAAATTTCACAACGGGATATACCTCTGTCATTTTCGCCATTGAGAGCTAATGCTAGCAATTATAGTTTATGTACATTTCCATAGCAGAATTTGCATGGGCAATATCTCGACGCAGACTGTATAGGCGGCCCCAGGTGTTTGTAATGAGAGGATTATAGATTATATAAACCGGGTTCTCAAAAGAAATGGGATATCCCTGTCGTTCCATAGGAATAACCAAAATTCCTTACCGAGCCATTAGGCGCCGGTTTTTACCAAGTTTCCTGATGTAAGCGGTGTGTCAGAATGCTGTTAGTGGTACTAATCCCAATGCCGAAAAGATCTTTAGAAGTCTATACAAGTCAGCCGAGCGTTGGATCATCTGTGGACGACTCATGTATCTTGTCTGGATAACCTTAGTCTTACTCCTCACAGACAATACATGATGCAAAGGTCCGTCCATCCGGAATGTCGTGCCTGGTAAACGATGGCGTAACATCAGCAAAAACGCAGATAGCTACAACCACCAACAGAGACCCACATAGTCCGGATAGGCATTGTAGGCACATTACCAAGTCCCGGTTATTGCGAACTCTGTAGTCAGCATCTTACATTGAGTATGACTCAACTGCACTCAATAGAACTAGAGGTTCCTTACGAGATCTTGATATGATGATTGTCAATTTAGCTTCAGAGGCAATAGTACTCTTGAGGGGACAGTAGGATGAATGAGAAGGGAACATGTTTAAATAGTGGGTAATAAATCTATGATAATAATGATAATAACATATTACATCGAAATCAACTGCAGCAATATTAAAACAAGAAAAGTAAAGAGTGGGTATAATATAAGATGATGCAACCCAGAGCAGACCATTTTGTTCCTCGTCCTCATCCTCTTCCCCCTCATCCTCTTTACCGCTATCACTGAGTTTGTCCTCACTCTCGGTATTTTCCGCATCCGTAGTGGTGACAAATGTATCTGTATCATTTTCATGAAGAAGCGGACGGCCAGTGATATCTGCAGCAACTCCAGCATGGTCCCTGAGCAGCAGACAATGAGTAAAAGCAAATTAAGCATGTGAATACACTAACCTAGCTCTAGCATATAAACGATGCCAAATGTGGAGGAATTTGTGAGCATGAATGTCACTGCGAACCTTGGGCTCTTCGAAGCTGCTGAGATGATGCTGGTAGACCTCAGTGTACATCTTTTCTGTGAATGTGGCGCTTGGCTTATAAACCCCGGAAGCCCATTGTGTGAGAATAAATTTGACCTTTGACAGATAATTAAGCAACCAATTACATTGAAAACCAACAAGACTCACAGCTGTGAAGATGAGGGCAATAGTAGGCAATGGGATGGGCCTAAAATAATCTCCAAACTTGATACCCTCATGTTTGGGGCTAGAGAACCACATAACATTGAGAGATAGTTGGATAATATTGGCCTCATATAGGCCTTTGCGTTTCACAGGATTCTAAGAGAGATTATGCGAAAATGTCGAAGTTATGAGAGGAAGTTAAGATAAAGTGGTCGGAACGGGACTGTGAGGGCGTTTGGAATGTGAGGTATGAGAACCTGGATTTGGTGAATTAGGTGTTTCGCCACCCCCGCCCCCACTGCAAGTGGATTGGGTAGAATAGCCGGAGGCCTCAGGAATTAATACCTTGGTTCGTAATAATAGAAATTAGTATTGACCATTAATATTGAAAGTTCACTCACGTTATCATCTATATTGTTGCCGAAGAAATGCACCTATATTATTCATTGAGTGAGTGAATAATATTAAGGGAAAGAGATTACATACTGCTGAGCTCCCAGTCTGTGCTGATGTGGTCAGGTTAGACACTCTCCTGCTGCTTGCACTACTACCCGAAGTCGTGATAACCGCTGCAGAAGAAAACTAATGAGATATATGAGTACATATCTATTTCTTTGGCTGGGAATTCAGAACTTACTGCACTGCGCTCCCGAATGTCGTTATAATTGACAGGAGCTCTTGGAGGTGCCACTATAATAATAATAGAATGTGAGCTGTGAGCTAATAAGACGAAAATCTGAAATTAGTATACCATTTTCCCCGTCATTGTCAGAAGCGAAAGGATCATCTTCAATGATTGGACGCTTGGTTCGACGCTTTGCAAACTTGCAGACTCGAGCTTGAGTCTCCTCCTGAATTTCGGTCTCTACGAAGAAAATCAATTCCAGGTGCGGATGTCGGATGTAAATAATATTTAAAGCACCATATAATTCACCACGCTCGGTGCGTGTACGATCGCGTTGAGAGCGCACTTTTTCAGGTTGCATGCTAGGGGCAGCGGGAGTTGTTTGCGACTGTGCAAGGGCGATGCTGGCGGATATGGTCTTCTGAAAGGCTGAGAATTTATTGGAGTGGCTCATGTTGGAGAGATGACGTAGAAGGTGGATTTATGAGGCTGTTGACATCAAGGGAGCTGGCGATGAGGTATAGCAGCATGGTGGGTTTAAGGAGAGCGAGACCGTGTTTGTTTGGACATCGTGTGACTTCAGAAACGAAGTTCAAACCTTTTTTTTGTTTTCCAAGAGAACCAAACATCTCTAATAGGCATAACCCGTCCGTTTCAGGGTTAACAATCAAGTGTCCCTGCAAGTGTCTCAGATGAAACGGGACTAGTGATGATAGTACGATAAGCTCCAGTCTAATGACCATCACGATGAGCTCACCTTGTGAATTTATACCAATGTCATCTCGCTGCCAGGTTGTCCACCGTGCCATGCTTGAGGGGCGCCACAAAGCACTGGGATAATTCACCTGGATACCATCCGCAGCTCCTGTTATCTCTATCTGATATTTGGTCATACCTGCAACCCTACATCAGGAAAACAGGCAGTGGCGTCTAATTTTTCCGTAGCACTACACAAGCTAGCCAATGTCTACGTAAATATTGCCTTGCTACCTTCGCTAGCTCTCACTACCGACTTGTAAATGAACTCCGCTGGTTTGAACAATTATGAGCGCCAGGTCCCTTGTCGCAACTTAGCTTTGTTCCAACACAATATTCTCTCCCCACTCCCTCAGCTGCATGTATCCACCCATTTCAGACATCCTGACCACGAACCAAGGTACATGTGCTTATTCTCCTATCATGCCTCTATAATGCATTGAAGTTACCACAAGATCTAGTTAGTCAAGGAGTCAAGTCTCATCGTTGTCGGTGGGTCTACACCAGTGTTTATCTCTTAGTTGATTACCTTCAGACTAATCCATCCACAGCAATTGTGGTGTCATTATGTCTAGGCTTCGGCGGTTCACCATGGTTTGGAAGAGGCAACGGTGGAGAGAGATACTCGTGAAAGCTTCTCAGCCTTAGGTATGTACCTCATGACTGCCGACAATCATTTGCGAGCTAATCATATGACGATTCAGCTGGCTTAAGACACCGTCACAACGAGGGATTGAGGATGATGGAGGAATACAGCACGACAACATGGCGATGGATTTTGAGGTATGTCTATCTCTTCTGAATGTTTGTGGAGCTGCTCTGAACAAACTTCCTTCTGTGAACAGATACCTGCTATACTAATAGATACTTGGTTTCGAAACCTTCGCTCTATTCTCCTTCCTTTCTAATCCTTCCGTGCTCCATATGCTAACTGCCGCAATTACTAATTACTAGAACTAATCCATGTATTTAAATACGAAATATATATCTTGATTTTTGGGCTAAAGTACTGCGTCATTCTGCATGATAATTACCGTATTTAATGAATAAGAATAACCAATAAAAATGGTACTACACTTGCCTATTGAGACTATAGGCTCTATAGTTCACTGCATAGACGTCTGTAGTGCCAGCGGCCACTACGCTAGCACAAAATGAAACGACTTCCATGAAAGCTATGGAGGCTACCATAGTGTACATAAATTACAGAGGCTACGGTGTCTACGGACACTATATAGACTATATAGCATTTGCCAACTTTCCTGATGAACTTGAAGCACTGTCATCTCAAAGGTTCTCTGGGCTGTTCACCTAAATAGTAAATATTTTGGATGGTCGGATAGTTGTATGGATTGATACTTCACAACCATGATCTCGAGACCGTTCGTGCATTCCAATCTGCTGTAATCTGAATCACTTTAGACCCGAGAAGTGAGCTATGAGAGAAATTCAATCCATCCGTTATCCCAGATATAATCTACTCTTTTATGTATATACTCTTATCTTTTTACCCCTTCTTTCCATTCATCTTTCATGTAAAGTGTTAGCGCTTATGACATCTTCAAACTCGCTGGTTGATTTTACCTATTGACCACGCTTTCCTAAATCCTTGATTGCAATATGCATTTCCTCCATTATTACGAACAAATATCCTTTCACCGCTGAAGGCACATGAAACAGAATTATTCCACGATGTGCTATGGAACATCCGATTGCACTGTTACAGGCTGCATTATCATCTTCGTGGGAGGACATTTCGAACTAATTATCGAGTCAGTTTGTTCGCCTAAATATCTCAACCCCAAGCCTCCCTCGGTTCCTTGCTATAGACCCTGATTATATGCTGGGAGACCAGACATCTGGGTGATTAGCGCATTGTCTTATGGAGTATGGAATACTCGATATAACTTGTATAATATTTATTGGATCTAGATTTCTCCATCGTTAACCTTTACGGGATATTTAGTGATTCGAGAACGATTATCATAATTTTAGCTTGAATTCTAGGTGGCTAATGAATTTCCTCTTTAAGGGAAACGATGAAGATGTAATATTCTCATTTCCCCGTCATTCTACTTGTCACTTTCTCATCATCCATTTCTATGCTCAGAGGGTTTGATCGCCATCAAATGAATATTCTTCTTGATGGGCTTCTGATCTCTCTGTTCGTCGTAAATATGTATGAACAATGTGGAGATAGGGGGATTAGAATGATGGAGAAAACCATTTATGGCTTTTAATTTTTACTGGGTTAGATCTTCCTAAGTATCCCTTCACTAGAGACTTATAAGATGATGCATTTTGCTCGAATGCATGCCGGGAATTAGCACGGATGCCTCCCAAACTATTTCTTGAATAATCAGTTGTCCTGACTTCTGCCGCAGTATGTTTCGTAATACAATGACAACTTCTTATCTCGGTACACCTCTTCTGCAGCTTACTGAAGCCTCACAGCCTTTTTAAGGATTGAAAACGTCTATAGAATGTCATATAGGTGAATATAGATCTGCCTGGAGTTTTGGAGTTAGCTGAGCCTGAGGGCGCTATAGAGGATCGCAGTCGTTTGTGCATGTAAATGACTAAGCGTACATTGATTACAGTTATGCGGCTAAAACATTTAGTATCCAATTAATCTTGGAATTCCCTTATTAGCAGAGAGGTGGGAAAATAAATAGCGCATCTCCCTCTAATATAGGATCCTCGTGCCTTCTCGTGAACGTTCTACCAAGGGATACAACCCCTTCAGAAACTGTTTTCATAAGTGACTGGCCTAGGGAATGATTGACAGTCTTGCCTGCCTTCCAGCAGCGATCGATAATGGCCATCGCCTCAGTCTTCGTTTCTTCTGGATAGGTATGCCCATATGTTGGAATATTCATCTCGAATTCCCACATATCCTTCTCACTATTCCAGAAAGCAAGGGAGAGATCACGAAAGTAGATGCGTTGGACGGATGAAATTGGAGGTGAAAGGTATGTTGCGAGATTGGACGCGTGTTCTTGAGTGAGGGCGGAGTCACCACGTAGGATAAGGGTCTTTAATTCACGGAATACAGAGAACGAGGGTAGAAGGGAACAAATTGCTAGTTATAATGAATAAATATAACCTCAATATTACTCAAATGTTAAATCGGATCACTTACCTGCTCGCCATGGTTACAATGCCATCGGATGGTCAGCTCCACGACACATGGCCATATTTCTGCAACCTGATCATGATGCATCATTTGACCTTCTGCAGCCGACGCGTCTATCCCACTGATGTTCAACTTCCGAATTGACCTCCTTCCATCAACAGGCCAGTCCATAATGCCCACATTGACAACATCTTCCCATCGCAAGTCCATCACGTGAATATTCTCAAAAGAATGATTCAACGTATAAAGCGTAGGGAAAAGTCTTGCTGGGCCGCCGTAGGTTCTCAGCCGGTTAACCTCTTGTGGTAAACGAAGTGCCTCAAGCATCCGGAGCTCAACCTCTTGACCTGCATTATACAGCCAATTTAATAGGCGCAATTCAGTCAGGGATCGAGAGTCGATCCCGTCGCTGATTCTCTGTACAACTGGAATGCAGGCGGGTTCCTGAGTGCCTAAGAGGCAGCGGTCGATAATAATCCGGTTGGCTGAGAACAACTTCTGGACCGCAGAAGGGGATATCCGTGCCAATACATCGCCTTGTAAACAGAATGCAAGGATAGGAAGAGTCGTTTCCTCGAGGATGTCCACATGGTATCTAAGCCATTCAGAAATTGGCTTCTTTCGATCCACACCTTGACTTCTTGGGGATGGGATTGGTAGGACGGTTGTTCTGCCAGATGATTTCGTTGCATCGAAGATAATATAGTTGATTTTGGGATATCCGTATCGGGTGAGAAATCGAAAACAACCATCAACCACGCACTGAACATCGGGAAGATACCTTGAATTCCCATACATGCCATATTCTTCGAATACATGAATACGTTTTAGATTTGGAAGTTTCACCAAAAGATCTAAAGGATCGCGACAGATCACGATGAATAATGCAGTAAACTCCTCACGAAGAGATTTGATGCTCTCGGCATGCATAGGGTAATGGTGGAATACACTATTCTCATGCGTGCTATCATAATTTGTTCTTTGAAACAAATCGACCCAGATAGGAATGTTGAAACCTGACCAGTTCTTTATTTTGACCTCGTGAATTGCCGATGTAATCGCCGGGTTTTGAGCATAATGTGCGATGCAGGATTTAGTATGAAGAATGTGAGCGAAGCAGATGGGGAATGTGCGTTGTTTCCTATGATCGAATCCTTGAAATATAACCGTTTGGAAGATGGTTGGGATCGATGCCACCCGAATGTCCTTGCAAGTGGCCGAGAGTTTGAGGAGATCTTGGCGCTGGATGAAGTTTTCGGCGAGGTAGCTCCAGAGGTCGATGGGCTGATTGATCATTAAGAATGGAGTATGAATCTTGAAGGATGTGGTAGTTTAGTTTGTTTCATTCCACGTACTTATGATTATCGTAAGCAGAACGGGGTGGCAAATCTGCACAGCCTTCCCTGACGTGTCCTGAGCTGTCCCCACGCCCTTGTTCGGCACAAACGCCGACGTAGCGGCCCTGCATTACTAGCAGAGATAAGACACGATATGGGCGGAGCAAGGTTGTCATTGATAAACTACGAAATATCACTTGAAGGATGGATAAATGAAATAAAATGCCTAATAATTATCGATAATACTTACCTAGGAGGATGGGCTTGCAGAGAACATCAAACGGCGAGATGTGCATGTTCTAAACGGAATTCAGAAACGAAGACTAGGGTTGCGGAAAGTTTCTACTAAAGCCAATGTCTTACGGAACGTTTAAAGGTCTTCCATGCGCATCTTTAAAATTACCCTCCTACGTCGACACGGCAATTTATACACAAAAGTGGCTGTCAAAAACACTTAAAATAATAATTCAATAAATATTTGAAAAGGCATATGCACCATTAGGTTCGTACGGGGACTATATACCTACCGTGTCTTCAAAATCAATCCACTTCACTTCTTTGAATAACTTACAGTGCTGGATAATATTGCTGTCATCGTCACTCACGCCGCTGATTTTCAGGTAAGAATATATATATATATATATGGAGTCATTGTCAAGGGAATAGCTTGAATGAGCCCATTTAATTTTTGTGCTGATGTGCTGATGATCGCTGCAGACGATCGCCGCCGTCTCATTTGAGAAGTCCCAAGTGCTTATTCGTGATATTCCGTCCATATATCAAGGCTTACTCATTTCCAGATCTTTAACTGTCCCCTCTTACCCTTCGTTTACCCCAACCTTTACCGTACTGGCCGGCCCAGTCACATTGCACATGTCTGCCCTTGTTAAACAAGAAATAAACCCCGGGGCACCATCCATACAACGGTTAGCTCTCTCATAATATAATATATGTATGTTTCATGATTAACGTCAAGGCTGTCAAATATAGCGCGGCAATACTTTCTATCGCGGCACTCAGTATGTTACCCTGTCATTCTTATGTTCACCGATTGTTGATTTATGTGCCGTAGCTTTTTCTATTTGTGATAGCATTCAAACATTTCCGGATGAAATAAACTATGTCGAGATCAATAAGAAGCTCAGCTTAGTGTCCACCATGTACTATATTGCCCGCTATACCTTTCTGGCGACATTGGCTCTCCAGGTGCATCAGGAAAGTTGACACAGAATCCGTTTTAGCGCCCATGCTAGGAATGGTAGGCGGTGGTATATAGGGCTATGTAGTCTATATACCGACTCCTAGTGACTCCGTACTTACCTATCCTACCTAGTGCTACCTAGCACTATGGGGAGTTTAGCGCGTGTGGCACACTTTGCTGATGTGGTCAGTCTGATGATGTCTCAGTCCTACTACTTGAACATCTTCGTAACGATAACTGGATACCTTAATGGTAGTTTATTTTACGGTATATACTGTTGTTAATCCTTATGAAATATTTCTTATGTTATCTCCAGGCATTCTTTTTATTAGGGCAAAGGCTCTCAAAAGGGAAGAATATATTCTTCAGTATACTGATTGTGGCGAATATGACTATGGCTATGGTACATCAAGGGTTCACATAGACTTTTTGCAGAATGTAAAATGTAAGTTTTCAGGTAGTAGATGTGGAAACGGGAGAAAATAAATTGGTACCATCCGGATTGTGGGTATCCTTTCTATCACACATTATTTACGGTAATTGCTACACAAACTTTCAATAGATGTTTGGAATTCTCGTTTACGTATCTATTCGATGCTGATACAGCAGGAAAACAGTTATTGCAAGTGATGTCCTTAATCTTGCATTCTACGTTGTTACATTTTCCATCACTCTCTATCATACTCGTGGGCAGGGGATCCTCAACTAGCTGCCAAATATGAGAAATAGGACATTAACCAGTGTGATACGGAGACAAGGTAAGCGTTTGAGTATACTATGCTTTCGTAAGATCTCGTTCTCATTGTTGTATGTAGAAATCTTAAAACACATCTCGGAACGCTTTTAGTTCCCTCATTGTGACTGCGGGTGGAGTATATATCTCGGGCATTGGTCTAACCCTTGGTGTCGGTGATGTCGACGATGCTTTGGCCGCTTTTACCGTGAGTGATGCCCTTTGAATCCCAAAAAGTAACCATTTGATAACTGGTCGTTGTGAGTCATGATTTGGTACCTGTGCAATATAATATCCTCAAGTCTTATTTCAAAGGCTCCGAACATTCTAGATAGAATGAGTGTGTGAGTACATAGATATTAGCTTCTAGTGAAAGCAGTTAACCCTGGGTAAAGGATGCCCTCCATATTTTGTTGCAGGTTCATATTAGAACTTAGAAAGTTTAACGACATTTCTAGGTCCGAATCTGAACTAGTGGAAAATTCAAGGTCGCGACCATTCTCGCTAAACGACGTTGTGTTTGAACTTGGGGCTGATCTCCAGGTGGAGGAGCATGGGAATACTAGGGGTATTGCTTACATGGAGGTTGAGGAATGTTAGAGGCGCATCACGCGGAAGCATAGAGATAAATCAGATTGAGCGAAATGACTGGAGTGTATCTTCCATTTTACAACGAACCGAACGATTGAGGAATGATTTGGAAATGGATTACCGAAATGGCCAGGGAGGCTTCTTGGATCCGTCAGATACTCAGACTGAAAGTGAAAGAATGGAAGGCCCATCATGGATCCTGTTGAATGCTGCATGACCATCAAAGGGAAGAATTTCTAGGAAAGATGAGATGACAGATCGTTTAATGGAGGGACTAGAACGTACAGCTATGTTACCACGAGACTTTAACCGCAAACTTCCGAAACCAGTGGTAATTGAAGTATTCGTAAATGGAAAACCTGCTCGAGCATTGTTAGACAGTGGATCTTTAGCAGATTTTATGTCAACAACGCTGGCTGACCAGTTAAAGGTAAAATGCGAACCTTTGAAGAAACCTTTACAACTCCAGCTAGCTATTCATGGATGCCGATCAAAGATAAATTTCTGTACCAGCATTCAGATATGTTATCAAGAAATCAATGAGACACAAACATTCGATATTGTCAATCTTGATTCGTATGATTTAATTCTAGGTACTCCCTTTCTTTTTCAGGATCAAGTTATGCTTGGATTGAACCCCACGAGAGTTGTTATTGGTTCAGAAGAGTCAAAACCTATTCAAGGAGAGTCAGTGGCTACAATAAGGTCCGCAGCAGCAGACCTATTTGAAAATGAAATCAAGAGGTTACGGCAGATGCTGCGGGACGAAGCTCAGGATTTATGTATAGCCACAGACAAGACAGCATTACCGCCGCTAAGGGCTGTAAATCACACGATACCAATTATTGATGAGAGTAAAATTTATTCATGGCGTCCTTCTAAATGTCCAGAAGCTTTTCGACAGTTATGGAAAGAGAAAAAGCAAGCCTACTTGGATAGCGCCCGTTGGCGATTGGCCACAAGTACAAATGCATGTCCGCTTTTAATAATTCCCAAACTGCCAAAGGCAGATGGAAAACTATGAATGCGAACTGTGGTAGACAAACGACAGCAGAACTCTAATACCAAGAAACGAACAACACCCTTACCAGATATTGATTCAATTTTGCGGAATGTTGTGAGACACCCCTATCGCAGTATTATTGATGGAAGGATGCCTATGAACAGATCAGGGTTGCACCAGAAGATGTCCACAAAACATTATAGACCACTCCGGATGGAACAATGGAGAGCTTAGTATTACAGATAGGTGATTGTAATGGGCCATTGACATACCAGACACTTATGAATCATATTCTTTCTCCCTTTATTGGTGTTTTTATGGATGTATATCTAGATGATGTGGTGGTATACTCAGATACTGTCGAAGACCACGTAAAACATATCTGATTGATTTTTAATGTCTTGCGGAGAGAAAAGCTATACCTTGTGCCTGGTAAAATGGATATTTTTTGAAATCAAAGTTAAAAATATTGGGGCATATAATCGACGAGAATGGAATAGCGATGGATCCACATAAGGTGGATACTGTCTTGAACTGGAAAACCCCTACAAATAAGGGTTTATTAGCGAGTTTCATAGGGGCTGTAGGATACTTAGCCAGAGACTGTGAAGGAATCCGAGTACCTATGGGAGTCCTGAGTCCACTTACCGGTTCTACTAAATTGTGGAAATGGGGTCCAACACAGCAGAGAGCCTTTGAAGAGGTAAAGCGAATTGTTCATGAGCATAGAGAGACATGAAGAATTGCCTTAGATTACTCACCAAGTGCGGAGTGCATTAACCTGGTAACAGATGCTTGTTTTACAGGTGCAAGCGGCACCCTAACACAGGGAAATAATCTGAAAACGGCAAAAGTGGTTAGTTTTTGGTCAGGAAAATTAACTGCAGCGCAGCAGAATTACCCAGTGCATGAGCAAGAACTACTAGCCATAGTGGAGTCATTGAAACGGTTTCGACCACAATTATTAGGTATAAAATTTCGTATCTGCACAGATCATAAGGGACTAGAATATTTCATGACACAAAAGAACCTCTCACCGAGACAGTATAGATGGATGGATATCCTTAATGAGTTTGATTTTACAATTGAGTATATTCCGGGGAGAGACGAATGTGTTGGCAGATTCGTTATCCAGGATATATAGTGGTGAACCTGTTAGAATTGTTAGGAATCCATCGGAATATGTGGTAGAAAGTGGAGATAGTGATGACGAAAGAAGCTTACCTCCCTTGATGCCTGTGGATTCGACAGCTGAGCTGTCAGCTCCTGAGTATACAGGGTCCGCAGTAGTAGTGGACTCACCAAATCCTAGAAGATCGAGTCGGCTCAGTGGTAAACCAACTCCAGACTTCCATTTACTTGGGGGAAATCGGCGAAATCAGCGCCGCACCACACAGATAAGGGAACCAGACCCAGATGTATCAGTTTCTGGAAGTGAGAGTGCAGTTAAAAGTACTCACTCCAACGCGAGAAGTGGAACAGAACATTTCGAAAGAATACCTCAGAATGTTGAACTAGAATTGCAGAGTGAAGAGGTGCTGAGCTTGACCGATATTATTAGCAAAGGGAATCCTGGAATAAATATCCCGCAATGCCTAAAGGAAAAATACATTCAAGATCAATTTTTTAAGGATGTATTAAGCAAACCGACTCACTATAGGAATTTCAAAGTTGAGGATGGCTTAATCTTTATGGAGCGCGATGAAATCAAGTTGTTATGCATTCCAGATGTTAAAATTAATGGTCGAAGCGTTAGGGAAATTGTTATAACCCATGCACATTCTATATTAGCGCATCTAGGGGCACGAAAAACAATATTTGACTTACGAGAGCAAGTCTGGTGGCTGAGCATGATTAGAGATGTAACCAACTATTGCAGATCATGTGGAGTTTGTGCTATAAGTAAACCAAGTAATCAAAAGCCAATGGGATTATTACGCACCTTAGAAGTACCGACACGACCCTGGGAAGCAATTGGCATAGATTTCGTAGGGCCTCTGCCGTTATCTCGGAACAGATATGGCGAATTTGACTCCATATGCGTAATTATTGATCATCTGACGTGTATGGTACATCTAGTACCGGCCAAGACGACATATAAGGCAAAAGATATGGCAGAATTGATTTTTGACGTCGTTTATAAGCTCCATGGTCTGCCGAATAGAATAATAAGTGACAGGGATGTTTTATTTACTAGTACCTTTTGGAGAGCCCTGCATAAGTTACTCGGAACCGAATTACGCTTATCATCTTCTTATCATCCTCAAACCGATGGGGCAACGGAGAGAGCAAACCGAACAATGACTCAGATGCTTCGTCAATGTGTATCCCTGACACAAAAAGATTGGGTTTCTAAATTACCTGCAATAGAATATGCTATGAATTCTGCATGTTCGGAGACAACGGGGTTCTCACCATTTTATTTAAACTATGGACGAGTGCCTCGACTTTTAATCTGGGAATCTAAATCTGAATTTCAGGGTGTGCGTGTGTTTGCACAAAGAATGAAGGAGGCAATTATGGCAGCACATGATCAAGTTATAGAGGGTCGTGTGAAGCAGACGGTTCAGGTGAACAAACGACGTCGTCCTGCTGAATTCAAAAAGGGGGATTTAGTTTATCTGTTCACTAAGAATCTGAAGCTTCCAAAGAACTGAGCACGAAAGCTTACACCAAAGTATATTGGTCCATTTCCCATAATCGATGTCATGGAAGCAGGGGCAACCTATAAACTTGAATTGAGTCCAGAATTACGGAAAAGGGGAATAAATCCGACCTTCCACGCGTCATTACTTCGGATACACGTTCCAAATGATGACATGAGATTCCCAGGGTGTCAATTGGTTCAACTACCAGGTTTTGGTGAAGCTCCAAAAGAATGGGCAGTGGATAAAATTACTCAGCATAGTGGTAAAGGTAAAAACTCGAATTTTGAAGTTTTATGGAATACTGGGGATAAAACATGGTTCAGCTACGAGGAAATCCAAGGTATTGAGGCACTTGATACATACCTTGAAGCTATGGGAGTCACAGGAATCAATAGCCTGCCTCGAGGCAGAGGAGTCAATGCGGAAATAAGTGAAGTCAGAGCTGCCGCATTGCATCCAAAGATTTTGAACGACTCACCAAAGAAGACAACCGATAGACCGAGGGAAAGACTCAGCACGAGTATAAAAGAGAAGTGTAAACAAGGATGCACATCAGCAAACTTTCCACGGGATTGCATTCCAACATCACTCACTGCAGATATGCGAGTCTATCATCCTTCTCCTGCATTCCATCATCAACGTAATGGCTACCAGCCTAGGCCGTCCTACCGTAGGCCGGAATCACTTCCCAGGGGTGCCGTACTCTCCGAACAGGCACTGGGTCTGGTCTTGAATGCTGTTGTTCGTGTGAATACTAGCAGGAATGACATTCAATATCAGGGAAGAGGTCAATACCATGGAGAACAATGTCTCACCACAACCACCAAGGTCACTACTACCAAGGTCACAGCCGCCAAGCCCACACACACAATGACTTCAGGCCACATGGCTCTGTCCGCTTTGAAAGGCCTAAAAACTGGCGCAGTGAGCATGACTATTTACAGCCCTTGTTTGTTGCTTTGATAGACGACTTACAAGGTTTTGCAGAACATCGAGATACTCCTTTTCCCAGGGGGCATGGACGTTCACCGACGCCACATCATGTACAGCCACCATCCGAAAATGGATCGATCAGTTTTCCGATCGGGGGCATTGATCCCAATGTGACACTGGCCAATATCAATACACCACTCATAAATGAGGACAACATTCAGGATGTTGAAATCGAAGGAGAAGACTTGTATAATGAGTATATAATGGAGGAAGATACAGTAATGGAGGATAATGACCTTACACCGGAGGAAATTGAAGGAAACATTAATGGCAAAACTGGTGAAAGTGTTATCGACTCCTCCCCTGTCTAATGGTTACACACTGTCTTACATCGTGGGAGGGCAGATGTAAGGGAGCAGGCCATTAACACATGTTTATTATGTATGCTGCTTTGATTGGTCAAAGCAGCACTGTTATTTTTGTATGATCATATAGCATATATGACTCTTTTTCTACATTATGACTTGTGTGATGACTCACCGATTATTCATTATCTAGTCATAATATAGTTGTGACTCAATACCTTCGAGTCAGAACAGCTCATCGGAGCCTTCTCTGACTCGTTCCCTGACTCACTAGATAGTATATAAACCTTTTACTTTCATGTGTTTACATTAGTCTTGATTATAACGACTACAGTGACTACTCTTTTGTCTGATTCTCATTTATATCAAACTCTAAGCGAGGGATTAACTTCAAGTTTATTAAGTGAACCCTTACACTCACAGTTCACTTCAGAGACAATCTGTTTTCAATTTTGCTCACTTATATACTCAAAATTGAACTCTTTTGCATGCCTAAATCTACAACAAACATGTCAGTTGAAGGATAAGAATACAATGCAATGATGTGAAAATGCACCTGGCACTTCCATACTTTTTGCTGTTTCCTCTCCAACGACTTCAGCATTGTCTCTTAACATCTTAACTTCATAAGCTTTTCCTATGATATTGAGGAATCTGAAGCTTCGAAACCAATCAGTAACATATCCTAAAAATGCCAAAGACTGCTTACATAGGAGCTGGCCTAAGAGCGGATGCCGAGTTCAAGTTTGTTAGCCCACATTGTTTATTGCGCCTACCTATCCCAATGACAAATATGGCCAAGACTCACCATCACAATTCTACACACTGGAGGCATTGAGGGGTTTACCTAGAGGAAAACACTGGGAAAACCTTAAAAGTGCACCCCATTTCTTCAGTGTTCTCCCATGAATTCTGTTAAAACTTTAATAAATGTTGGTTTTCTTTTGGTTTTCCTGCAATTTTTGGGAAAACACTAAAAAAAATGGGGTTGACTTCTATGATTTTCTTAACATTTTTCTCAGCAGAAAATCCCTCAGTGCTTCCTGTGACACAATATCTCAGACTGCAAATGAAGTCAGAAAGATAAACTTGTCTGTCAGCCAAATAAAGGACAGGAATGGCTTCTGTACATACCACCATACTTGATTTTGGGTTGTCTTGTTATATGCTGACTGAAGATGACTGTATTGCCCTGCTCTATTCTAAGCTAGTAATGATTGACTGATTACTGAGTTATTTTTATTATTATTATTTTTTGTCTTTATAAATGATTAAAGAGACAATATTAAATATCATCTTCCATGTTTACCCTATGCTACAGACTCTATGGAATAAATCTCCATCAGAATCCTCCATGACCGTCTCATATCTCTCTTCAAGCCCTTGACCTTGTCATTGGCTCTCTTATTTTCTCTTCATCCTCAGTGTTTTTCTTTTGAGCACTGGCACAGTGATGGTGATGTTGAAACAGGATGAGCATCACGAAGCGCTCCAGTGTCACAGGCAGGGACCTGTGAGAGCATGGGGTGCTGATGGCAACATCGAAGTCCAACTAACCCGTCCAGCAGCAAGACAGCTAAGCAATGGTAGGACCAGCTTAATATATATTACATCAGGCAAAACTGACTGTACTCACCCTATGGTTGGTGTCGAACAGCTTTTGTCAGCTGACCTCATTAGATGTGGCACCCTCCATCTATAATCTAAGTGTCAATGAGGAAGGCCAAAGTCAAAAAGAGAAGAGATGACATGAGCGTACAGGTTATTAACTAATGTCATCTAACACACTTTTATTGGGAAGTATTGATTGTCGGGGATGTATTGGTCAAAAAAGCAACACTAAAAATTATTTAGGCAAAGGTGAATGTGCTGAAATTCCACTAAACATCCACGATGGCAGGCCTGCTCTCTGGCCTTACCCACTACCCTGTGGAAGTCTCTGACTGTCTCTTATGTTACCTCCGATTCTGTGGAATAATGAGCATTTAATGGAAGACGTGAAACTCTCCTTGAATTGCAGGTGTTCCTCCCCGGCAGAACAGCACATTATAAGTAATTGATGATTCTATAAGTTGCTCTCAGGCTGAAAACCTAAGGATGTTTGTTGTAGGTGCATCATAAGTTAGGAATTGAGGTGCAGGGTAGACGTAATTCAATTCATCCCTTCATTCTCCACCTAATTAAAGATTTTCAAAATACAAGTTTCATACTTCACTGACCAAACTGAGATGAGGTGCAACTATCAAACCCTGAGGAGGTTGGTTCATTCGGGTACGTACTAAAAACAGACCATCGTTGCAGGGAGTTGTTTAATATAGTCAAGAGGCTATTCTAGGTGAAAACCCTGTCTGACCTGCCCTTAGTTCGAATGCACATCCACACATGTAGTCCTGGATAGAGTATCAAAGACCAGCGAGTTGGGTAAATTGAGTGTGTTTTATAAAGTCTTCCACTAGTACCAGACTATCTCTATACCCTTAGCCAGAGAACATACAGTTTCTCAAACTTCTTCCTGCTCTCCTCACTGCTTATCACAAGAGACACCCATTCTTTTCAACTGTGTGAAATGCTTTAGTGAAATTGCTGTTTTAGTCTGAGAGAAAATCTAATGAGATTTAGGAATTTTGCGCTAACAGAAATGCTGGAGGAAAGTTAGATTTTATAAGTGTTGAAATGATAATCAAATTTATAAATTATACAAGAAATAAATTCTATCCAAAATCCATATCTTTTCATTTTGACTTAGAGAAAACCCAAAACTTGGCTATCCAGAAGTCAAGACTAAATATGGATTTTAGAGAATGCTTTTATGGTAAATGAAAGCCAGATTTTAGTCTGGTCAGAAGTCTTTGCTAAAATCTGAAAGGTGGGTGATCACAATTTACACTGAAAGACATAATAACTAGTGTCCACATTTCAGAATTTCATCTAATAATATTTAGGAATTTCATACCAACGTAAATGTCAGAGGAAAGTTAGGTTTTATAAGTGTCGAAATGATAAACAAATTTATAATCAGACTTTAGCAAAGACTTTTTGAACAAGCTAAAATCTGACTTTTGTATACCATAAAAGCATTCTCTAAAATCCATATTTAGTCTCGACTTCTGGATAGCCGAAATTTGGGTTTTCTCTAAGTCAAAATGAAAAGATATGAATTCTGGATAGGATTTATTTCTTGTATAATTTATAAATTTGTTTATCATTTTGACACTTCATTTTGACACTTCATTTTGACACTTCATTTTGACACTTATAAAATCTAACTTTCCTCTGACATTTCTGTCGACACAAAATTCCTAAGTCTTATTAGATGAAATTCTGAAATGTGGACGCCAGTTATTACATCTTTCAGTGTAAATTGTGATCACACACCTTTCAGATTTTAGCAAAGACTTCCGACCAGGCTAAAATCTAGCTTTCATTTACCATAAAAGCATTCTCTAAAATCCATATTTAGTCTCAACTTCTGGATAGCCAAATTTGGGTTTTCTCTAAGCCAAAATGAAAAGATATGGATTCTGGATAGAATTTATTTCTTGTATAATTTATAAATTTGTTTATCATTTCAATACTTATAAAATCTAACTTTCCTCCAGCATTTCTGTTAGCACAAAATCCCTATATCTCATTAGATTTCTCTCAGACTAAAGCAGCAATTTCACTAAAGCATTTTGCATGGTCAGAAAGAATGGGTGTCTCTTGTGTATACAGTCATGGCGATGGCCATTGTCACTCCACATGAGGCTAATGGGGAATTACTTTGGTGAAATTGCCTGCTATATGCCCCATGTACAACCTCAGAATATTGTGGAGGATGCCTGTGCCAACCACAAGTGTGTTGGTTATATATTCATCTACACCAATAGCTGATAGTAGTTTGCTACATCAAGTCTGACCCCTTTTTAGGAGAAACCAGGATTATGCAGTCTTTCTGTTCATCAACTCCCATTAGCATAGTACCTGGTCCTGATGGAACTCTTTTCAAATAGACAGGATAAATGAGTAGATTGATTATAAGACAATATACTTTATTTATATGTAGGGTGAATATTGTCAGCTAGTATTGCAGTAGCAATTAGCAGTTGATTTTGTTGTCTTTAGACTATAACAGCTGTGTTTCCAAATAATCGTGGATATTAAAAAAAAAGACCAAACATATACATTTGCTGATTTCAAGCTCTTTATTGGGCACTGGTGTCCCAGGTAAAAGGGACATGCTATCACCTGAAAATGTAAGTTTGAGATATGCATATGGTTGGTAATGCCATTACATAGTGAGATTTCCTCATTAGGATGACATCCTCAAGGTCTCACAAAAGTTACACACAATTCAGGTTGAGAACATATTGAGAAGAGATCACTTCTTTCAGGTACGTAAGCACCATTGTAGACCATTGTGTAGCACCCTTGAGCCAAAAAGGCTAAGATACGGTTACACACCGGAGGTAAATCTCTTTAGAATCCACGGAGAAGCTCCCATGCCACCCCCCCCATGGTGCGATCGACGTGGCATCCAGACCTGATCCACAGTGGGTCCAGACATTTACGCTAATAGCTTCATAGTGGATTCAGAGAGCATTGAAGCCACAAGGTGAGCCACTTTGAGTTCATTGTGCTTTCCATGCTGATTCCATATTCACGGACCTGTAGATTCAATAATGATCCCTTGAAATTCTTCTAGACATTTCTTATATATCTCAAATAGATATTATCTTGTATCCAACGGTATAAACAAGGAATATTCAAATCAAATCTTATATGGATGTATATGATATCAACAGTGAGCAGCTATGTATTATTTTGCTTGTGGCACTTTCCTTTGGGCCCATCGGCTGTGCAATTGCTGGCTCTCTTCTTTTTCTTCTTGCTTAATTCAGTACCCTGCTCTTCTAATAACGTTGATCCTGGGACTGCTTCATTCATACTCTCCATGTCTGCAGCCATAATTTTCCTATCTGCTGGATCTTCAAAAATCTTGAAGTCATCCTCCAAAACACCATGGAAATACCTATCACCATTATCAGTGTTTATATCGTTATAATAAATTGCTCAATGTAACTCACTGGTCAACTTTGGATTTCATTTTGCGAGGATTATCACCAGCTTTTTCAGGTGCTGATGTGCGGACATCTAGGAGCATCTTATCGACAGTCTTCCAATAGTCTTTGGATGGGTCAAGGGTTAATATTCGACACTGCAGGATCTGTCATTATATAAACTTAGGATGTGGAGAGAAATACTTACTAAAAAGGCATAACGAGCCCAATGTGCAGCTGTGACTGTGAATGAAGCTCCAACCAATGATTTTGCAAGTTCTGCAATATCCATCTTTGGGTGGTTCCTTGCAGGCTCGATGATACTAAGCCAGGAATAGTTCAACTATAATGCCAAAAAGACTTAGATGCAGGGTTGGATCAAGTTTTGGAATTCATAGTACCTTTTTCTTAAGTGCGAAACAGCCTTCATTCAGTTGTTCAAGTATTTCCTTATTGATTAGGTCTTTTTTTGGGTTCTTTGTCCATCCAATTAACAGGCAAACCTATAGTGCTGTCCTTCAGAAGCTCCTACACCAAAAATATGTCATAAAGGAAGTGAAAATATAATAATAATTCACTTACAAGCACAACCTTGATGGTGGTGGCCTGCCGGTATGCTGGAAGTTCATGGGTTAAGAGTGCACCATGTGCATACTTTTTGATTTGTTTCTAAAAAAAATAGAAAATTGCATGAGTCATAGTATTGAGGAACATCCTTAACTTACCTCCCCTTCAGTTGATATTTGTGTTTTCTCACCTGTGTCTAAAATTTCGGTCACTTCGAGGATAGCTGCCAACAAGGCAAGATCCCTCTCGTGTGAGTCAGGAAGCTGCAGCAGGGCTTCAGTAAGTTCCTTTGAACCGGATTTGACTGATACCTTTGCAAACAATGTAAGGTGTTGCACTGATTTGGCCTGCAGCTTGTGCTCCTTGATGAGCTTGTGTGATAATTGGTGTAAGTGCTGGGTATTAAATTGATGGCTTGATGCTTCGTGATCATGTTCTGATTTTGATTCTATCTCAGATGAAGATCCACCTGAGCATTCTTCATCACTCGCTTGTTCACTATCATCACTTTTGGCAGGTTCCTCGTAGTTTGTTGGATGTTGGGAGGTCTGTTGCAGCTGCTGTGGTGATAGTGGTGAGGCAAGCCTCTGGTCTCCATTGTATGGTACTTGAGAAGGATCCGTAGGTGCAAGATGAAACTGATTTCAACTTGAAGAGGTCAGGGTGCTGAGCATGTCTTCATCAGGTGTGATTGGTGGCCTCCTCAGGTGTGAATTTTGCTGATGATTTGATACAGAAGGAGGAGGTTCAGGAGGAGGAGATGACTGCATTGATGATACAAGCAATTCATCCCACAGAGGCACAGGATTGGCCATGCTGAAATGCTGGAGGTAAGTCAAGTCAGAAGCAAAAATTGCAAGGCCACAAGAGGTGCCCAAGCCTGAAATAATTGCTGATCACTTTTCACTGCTGAGAATTTAACTCTCAAGTTTCCATGATCATAAGAAATTAGTAATTTCAGAATCTGTTGATATGCCTCCAAGAGCACCACTCCTGGAAGGTATTGAGATCATATGAATTGGTTCTGCAAATCTCATTAATATGTCATTGTTTTCAAAGGATTTGAAGTTAATACCTCAAAAGACAAATTTGCATGTATCATTTGTGAAAATATAAGTGGAGTGAAGAGTTGGATAACACGGAAGAGCATCATTGGACATCTTGTGAGCCAGGGACATAATGAAAATGTGAGCTTACAATGGGAACGAGACATTGAAGCAAATGAAAGCCACTGCACATTTAAAGGAGTCACAACGGACTGTCAAACTTATTCAACCTAAACAGAGTGTCAAGAATACTGCAAGACCCACCAGAAACAGATCATCTAGTGCTCCACCCGCTTAAAAGGACAGTGAACACATCTATTTGCAGGAAGACCCACTGGACATACATTTTGGATATGAACAAGATGACTTCTTGATTTCAGCTGGAGCATTAGATAGTGAAACCCGAGAGATGGAGAGAATATGAGCAGAGGCGGAAGGAATGGGGATTTGGAATAATATTGAGGATATTGTGCTTGGAGAATTAGATGCAACTGTTTCGAATGTGCTACCGGACCTTGAGAAGCTTGGTGAGAGCTATTTAGGATCTTCAGACTGATATTCATGCACATAACAGGCCTTCTTGACAAGGAGCTGAATGCAGAAGAGATTCAGGAGCATTTGAGTATCCCACACATGAACCATTGGTTCCCATACAAAAATAAGACAGTCTGATATCTTCTCACCAACTCATTATGCAACATATACTGACAATATCTGCAGATGTTTTTATTGGATATGCTTGATAACCTCTCATGACTTCGATTATCAGACTCCCAAATGCATGCCATTCTCTGGGTCATGAAGGAAATTGGTGGGTGTGATGTCCCTTCACTTGATACAATACAACGAGTTCAGGCCAAGCTCCACAAGCAAAATTCAGTGCCAACAACACAATTTAAATCAGCACAAGGCAACTTGTTTTATGTGAATAATGTTGCTAAGCAGATTGCTGAAGTAATTGACTATTTTATCTATCTTTATCATAGAATACTAACTATGTGCACCATCATGTTCAGGACTGGGCAAATCCACTTATTCAACCATATGTGTTTATACCCTGAAGAAACACCAAACCACATGTCCGAAACATGGCATGGGGAAAAGCTCTGCAAGGAGATCCAACTTGACGAGTTATCTCTGATGGTAGGTGTTGAAAATAAGCATTTCTATATCAATGAAATTGCCAAGTGTCATAATGGTTCATATGTGTATCCAGTTTGGTGGATATACTGAAATGGTGAGCTGTGTGGGGATTTTATGGCTGTCAGTAAAGCTGGTATAAGCCTGGACAAGTCATTCCACTTGGATGTTGCTAATGTATTGCTGATTGGGTCAGCATATATTTCAGGCAAAGTGAGATAAAATATTTTCACTCCCAATCAAGCAACTGAAAGTCATGATGCCTGAACTTCAAATGAAACATCCAAAATACACAGCTGATGGTACATATCACATTCCATTTCTAATTGCCCTTGTAGACAATGAACATTCACCTTTATAGAGCAAGACATTGATTTGGAAATGTTCTCTGAACACCCAATGAGAATAAAGGCCCAAGGATGGCCTATATATGTCTGTTTCCTTGTTCTCTGGGGAGATGAGGTGTCTGGCAATAAAACCAAGCAATGGAATGTACATTGGAATTGGTACTTCATTCATGCTGGATGTCCTAAAAAGCTATTGATGCAAGAATACTTTGTTCTCTTTGCCTCAACTTCTCCGAATGCAAGTAACCTTGAGCAGGCAAAGGCAATCATTGATCAAATCAAGTGCATTCACAGTCTCGAATATATGTCTTCAATGCAATGGCTAATTGCTAGCCATTAGAGAAACCCATGGAGAGCTGATTATTACCTGGGATTATGAGGCACAAGAGGAAATAATGATTGTGACATCTGTATTGCATTTGCTAGCAGACAACCCCATGCAGTTGTACCTGTGCTCACATATTGGATTGAGTGGTAACCATTTCTGTCAAGAATGCAACATTGGTGGCACACAGGAGCACAAGCAGACAGATGAGGGTTATCACAAGCTGTTTGAGGTATATTTGCTTATTTTGAAACATTTAAGTACTATTGATTGAATGAGATTTTAGAGTGGAGAGCTGTGTACCAGTAAAAATACAGTTGAAGAGATCAAAGGCCAGTTGGAGGACTCTGTTAAGGAATTGTTGGTGGAAGACAGACAATGCCAAACAGGTGTTAAGGATTCACTCACTGAGCCAATTCATGCTGAACCTATCAACCAGCATAAAGAATTGGTTAAAAAGCATATCAGCCTTGGAAATGACCTGTATGCCCCACTGTGCTCCTTGGGAATCAAAAAGGAGTTGCATGAATGGTTGGATAGGCAAAGGAATCATGAATCCTCTTCTCTCTGTGCCTGGTAAGTCCTACTTCTTGAAATGTTGTTCTCATTCCATCTTGACATCTTGACAGGTTTGGATCCAAGTTAAGATACCCTGACAGAGTCGCTCCACACTGTCCTGTTGGGGGTTATCAAATATATCAGGAGTATTACATGATTGAAGATTGCTGAAACAAAAGAGCTACCTATGCTCCAAGCCCGACTAGCATCAATTCAGACTGAAGGCCTTGGGATTCCTCCTTTAAGGGCAGCATATTTGGTCCAATATAGAGGAGGCCTCATCAGTCAGCAATTGAAGGCCTTGATGCCAACCATGGTATTTGTTATTCATGATCTTGCTCCCAACGATATCATGGATGTTTGGAAAGTGGCAGGTAAGGTAGCTGCACTCCTGTGGTTCCCCGAGATTGATGAGTTAGATGCATATCTTGTGAGTTTTATTACTAAATAGCATCAGTCTACTCACCCAAACATGCAGGAAGAACTTTGTAATGAAATAGGCATATTACTCGATGCCATGGCCATTATAGACCCTACACACATTATTCAGAAGTCTAAATTCCACATCCTTCTGCACATTGTGGAAGATATGTGCCATTTCAGCCCAGCAATCTTGTTCTCAACCGAAGTCTTTGAAGCATTCAATGCAGTTTTCTGCATGTATTCTGTACTCAGTAACCACCAAGCACCAAGCCACAATATCACCTTAAAATTCAGTGATCTTGATCACTTCAAACACATGGTAAGTGGAGGGTACTGGAATGATGGCATAATGTGGGTGCAAGCCTCATAGAGCATCCACCTCTTTTTCCTCCACAATGCACGGCTTCAGGGACTTTTGGGATGGGTGGATCCAGCATTAATAATACCAGGTTTGTCAACTGTTATTGATTATTAGACTGTGAGCTTATATAGTCTACCTATAGGACATGTTAAAACGGTGCCCCACAAGAATGCAAAATCCATTTCTTGGAGTAGCATCCACGGGATCTCTGCCATTCCCTTGTATTCTTCACTGAACATTAATGATGTAGAAGAGAGGCACTTTGAAGAATGTGTTTATTTGGTTGCACAGTCCACCGATGTAGTCAAACCAGGACAGTTTGTGATTTATGGCCAAACAGGTATACATGGCATTCTATACTTTGTACAAGTACCTATTGAAGCTTAATTTAGGAAGAATCCAGGTCAGTTGGATGTGTCATTCAAACCCTCTGTAATATGAAAGCCAAGCCATCACACCATCTAGTTTTATTGGAAAAGTTTGCAGTCGGTGGCCAACACACTGAACTGGAGATGCCAACTATCCATTGTGACTGAGAAGAGGCCATGGTCATTGTTGCCTCGAAAGTGAGTGAACTGAAATTAGAGAATGTAATGAATGCTGATCATTTGACACTTCAAGAATATACAGTTCATAATTAACATCCAGCATGATTGTGCAAGGTTTGGCTGCCCAACTACTGGTGAAAGGCCTGAGATTCAAGAATGAGAAGAAACTGAATGCAAAGTGGCTGTAATAGAGCATCAAGACAATTCACATTTTACTATCAATCTTCATGCTCTGCATAATGCACACCTCCTTTGATGGGTATTTCAAACCTCAAGTCAATTATTGCAATCCAAACTAATTGCAGAAGATCAACATCAACTCCACATTGAGCTGGCTGCTAAACTTCATGATGCTGCAGCTATCAAGAAGTTGGCAACACAAGCCAAACAACAAGCCACAAGTGTCGAAAAGCTGCTGAAATGTTGCAGCCTGGTGGGTCTCAAAAGAGACAAAAGGATGCCCAAGTGACATCTGTTCCCCCACAACCACAAATAGTAGATCACTCTGCAGTATTATGAATACTATGATCTTGTAGATTTCCAATGCATAGATACAAAATTGTTTACAAGATTATGTCATCCATTACAATAATAACAATAATCCTCAAGGTGAAGCTTCTGCATGGTATTATTGTAAATCTGGGGGTAACATCCATCCACCTTCAAAATCCCTGTCATCTGGCCTATCCTCACTCTGCAGATCCTCCTTTTCATCAGCATACCTTGAGGGTGAAGTCAGGGTGATCATTTCATCTTCCAGTTGGGTATTTGATGAATATTAAGCAATAAGCAGCTGACGAGGGCCATGAATGTAAGGAACTTACCTGCACCTCATCATCCTGAATATTGCCACTCTGGATATACTCCTTGGCATCAGCATACCTTGAAGGTGAGATTGTAGTGACATATTCATCCTCAGGTTCAGCTTCCAAAGACTATTATCAATAATGAGCTGTGCAAATTGCCATGAAGCTGAAAGAACAACAGACCTGCTCCGTGTTTTCTTCATTGGCTTCAAGCTCGGGTAGGTTACCATCCATATCATCAATATCACTGTCTTCAATATCTGACTTTATGGGAGAAATTTGAGCAAGAAGAAAACCAACTTCAACATGATAGATACATACCATGTTGAAACTGCCTTCTGAATATGGCAGAGCCGTCCTAACTATTTGATCTTGGATCCTTTCTACATGCTCATGCACCTTTTTGAGACACAGCTGCAGACATGCCAGATGTTCTTTTCAAGACTTGACTCGATGCTTAAGCTTTAGCACAGGAGACCTGTGAGGTGAAGTCTTAAGAGTTGCCATTCTACCGAGTTGGTTGAGCTTGCGTGCCGTTGAAATCTTATCATACAATGTCAAAGTCAATCTTCTGCCAAGAGCAAGGTTCAGAACTCCACAAGTGGAGTACAGTAGTTGCTGTTGTTGTCAAACTCATGGTGGAAAAGTGGCTGTGGTGGTGGAGACAGTGGAGAAGTTGGGAGCCATGCTGTATGGTATTGAGGCCTGTACATGTGTCAAATAAAGTGTAAGTCGACATTGTATATATATCGTACCTAGTGGGATGCATAAACTTTCATGGACAGCCATTTGAAGCCATCAGGCCATCGTGTGAAGTCATCAAAACAGAGGGTGTGCAACCAAGGTGTCACACCCTGTTATGGATCCAAGTTGTTGATGGGATATATGTGGCCTAGGTATGGAAGGAGTATAGAAAAGCTATGGATACAGGAGAGAGATGGTATGGAATCTGAGCAGGATTGCAGTGTGGGTCTTACATGGGGGCTACAAGGTCTCATCACTTGTCACCAGGTGTGTTCTGTAACCATGTCACGCAAGGGTGACATCCGGACCTGCATTGGGTGTGTAGTGCAAATCTGACCTGCTTATGTAAGTGGGCACTTAATATCACGTGACTGCCAAATCCTGCCTTCAGGAACCTGAAAGTCAAGAATAATAATAAAAACAATGTATTGAGTCCACTTTATATTCTAAAAAAAATATGAAAAATCATTTAGAGCTATTGTGAGCCTCATCAAATTGTTTCATAATATTCATTGGCAAAACCCGGTGTCCATGGTATCTCCTAACAGCCCAGGCAGCTTGTGCACCTGTTAATCCTTTGATATAAGTATCCATGAACTTTGCAGATCTATTAGCATAGCTGAAAATGAAGTTAGAATTAATTCAATGAGTTTAGAAGCAACCTTACTGTCTGATTTGAGCCAGTGGAACATTATCTAGGCTGTAAGAACATTGGCTTCCATTTCATCAATGTTCTTGGTATGAGGTGAGGCCCGATAACATAACTTTGCTGCTCCCCAGTACTGTTCAATAAAATTGAGCTCACAATGGAACTTGGGAGAAAAGTCACAGATATGTCCACATGATAAAATGAGCTCTTCAAGAGCAGACTTTTGATTGATAAAGTATGGCTGATTGAAAAGAAGTCGCCGACAACAGCAATCAGTTCCTCCAGCCTCACATTTAAATCCTTCACATTGTGCATTAAGCCCCTGTTTTGGCCATAGACCACACTCCTTGATTATTTGCTCCATTCCCTTGAACCATCCAGGCATAAGAGGATGATTATCTGGATAATAAAAGTCTTGAGTATTGTCATCTGCAAATTTACCAAGACACATCCTGGGGCCACTTTTATGGTGTGCCCCACTCTCAGAAGGACCTTTTGGCATCCTTCTTGCTGACAGAGCAGGTGCTGCCCTTTGTTGATGACTTGGAGCATTATCAAATAAAAACAATCCAACAGCATGACCTTTAGTTTTGCCTTCAAAGACATCAATTGCCTTGTCAACTTGTTGAAGCAAGTCTTCAGGATTGAAATAGCCATCTCAGTTTTTGCCAGCCTTGAAAATAATACAGGCCTCTCTAAATGCAAAAGATTAAAACATATAAAAGATTGAAGCAAGCAGAAACTTACTCATCACCATCCACCAACTGTCCCCATCCAGGAGTAAGGAAATCAGATAGCATTAAAGATTGACCTTCTCCTTTGGGTTCTGGGACTGCCTTCTCATTAGCATGTGTCCATTTGGTCTTTTGGCGATCATTTGCAAAGAAAGTTGATTCATCATGTGTGACCATTATGATCTGGAAATGACCACCTTCAACAGGAAAACCATTTGGCTCAGTGGCATTTCCTTCATTGTCATAAATAACCATACACTTGAAGTATTTCTGCATTTGATTCAAAAAAGCAGACCAATACTCTACAACATCCTCTTTCTCATGGCCATCAATGTACATGCCATTCCTTTTCTTGCCAAACCTCCATTCAAGTTTATGGAGCCAATTGCAAGCTGTCCAGATTGAAATTATGAATTTCTTTCCTGGAAATTGTTCTTGCTTTGCTGGGGATGAGAGGAAAGTAACAATATCTTCAGCTTGATATACCCATCCTTTGCTATCTCTTGCAGGTTCAGTTGGATCATCTAAGAAAGGACTTCATCCTCAAGCAGTGATTGAGATCTGCCATAATGATGAGTTGGTAACTTCTTTGTGGTGAGATATTGAAGAATCCAGGACTGTAGATTACAGGCATGGTAAACACCATGACCAGCTGCCTTTTCAGCAAGAACCAAAGACTCTTTCCATCCATAAGATAAAGTAGGATCAAGATAAAGATTTAAGGTCCCAATCATTGCATTGATTTGACCTCGGAAGAAGACATCAATTTTCTTGTCCTTGCTCTTGACAGTTAATTCAGCTTGAATGTGACGTAAAGCAGGTAAATTATGCCAATCTAGCTTGTCAAGAGCCTGATCTGTTGCAGTTTCCAAGGTGTAATCACAGAGATCATGAAGAAGCTCTTGCAGCTTGTCATTAGCTGTGGGTGTATTGACTACTTCCACTTCCACTTCAGATTGTCTGCTAGATTCCTCCTGGCCTTGAGGTAATGTCATTTCTGACAGAGATTCATCAACCTTGTTCTGGAAGATAAAATCAGACAAGAAATAAGGTGAAGCAATTTGTGCACTCACCCCAGTCACAGAGCCTTCAGAGACAGTCTCTGGAGAACAGGATAATGATCTGGTAGCTGCATCCTTGGGCCCTCTGAAGAACTGAGTAATGAACTGTGTTTGTCTATCTGCTGCTAATTCTCTTCTCTTTGCAGCCCAATGATACTTTGATCTGATAGAATTGTCAGTGTAATATTTTGGACACTTTCCAGGCCTATTCCTTTGCTTTTCTTCCATTTGTGCTGCCTGCTGTGCTTCTTGCAATGTTTTCACAAAGTTCTGCAAGGCATCCTCACTGGATATCTTCTCCTCAAAGTCCATAGAGTCGCCCTGCATCCTAATATTCTCCCCCTCATCCTCAGACTCTACAACAAACAACATGTCCGAAAATTCTATCTCCAATGTGTCCTCATTTATCAATGAACTATTCTGGGTGGGTTCTTTGCTATTCTGAAGACTGACATCTGGCACATCAGCTGTGGGAACATCACACTGGGTGCTTTGGGCCTTTTGAAGGTTTGCAATCTTCTGGAGGTCAGCTTTTGTTCATTTAGCCATCCCAAATGAATTTTTTACAAGTCTGGAAGATTATTAGAACAGAAAAAGGCTATATAAAAGACTCAGAAATACCAAGTTTTGGGCTTGTTTTCTCACTTGCAATGCCACGTACTTTGGGCGCTTATGCTGACTAAGCTGTCATGTGACCTGCTAAATTTTGAACATGGGAAAGCTGAAAACCTCCCAGTTGAGCTAAAAACACTGCTGGAATAGAGAGGGGAGGCAATTTTTTTTTTCAGCTATAGCTCACTCAGATTTTAAAATATTATGAAATTTTTTTAATAGAGACTGTAGTTACAGTACCTAGCAATAAATTCTATTAAGTATTTCAAGAATTACTAAATTGCTCCAGGTGCAGAAAGGGATGTTGTCATGACCTGATCCCGATCTTGTTTTACATGATACTATTTTTTATTGGACCTCCGACCTTTATTCATCTTTAATTTCATTCAGACTCCGTTATGTTATTCATCTTTGATTTCTTTGTTGGTTTATCATTTGTAATTGTTTCGCTTATATTTCTATTTATCATCAGTCTCCAGTTTTCCTTATACTTCACTTAGTCATTCTTTATCTTTGGACCTCCACTTTCTTATCACACTTAATTCTCATCGATGCCAAGCACCGCTTACAATTTCATGTGTTTATGTTCCACATGATTTTTACGTTATATTCTCATTGGCCTCCTTTTTATGTTATTGCCAGCCAACCACATTCATTATTACTCTTTCCTTATCTGTTTCATCTCCGTGACCCTGACTATTATTCCTTGTATTTTCCAGGCTCCAATTTAGTATAAATAGCTGTGTTTGTATTATGGTTCAGTAGTCAGAAATCAACTTCATTATTCTGTTAACTTCATCCGGCCTCCATCTGTCTATTCTCTTCTCGTTCCACTATACTCGGTCTCCGAGTTTCTTATACTGACTTGTCTGTGACAACTGTTGGACTCTGAACCTCTGTTTGCCTTGACTTCATTCTGAAATAAGGACAACGTGTATGACTAAGGGTGCAACATATAAGCTGAAGCCAAGTCCTTTCAGCTCATATCATCTGGACTCCAAGTTACTTACTTTGTTCTATTATATCTGGAGTCTGAAGCGACACTTAGGTATCAGAACGTAACAGATGTGGCGAACAGTCTCAACGGCTTATGTAATGGGGTGCTGAACTTGCACTAACCATATCTTATACATAATTGTTTTGATTGGCACACCCACCTTTAAGAGGCCCTGAGAAGCTACAGCAAACCTGCAAGTATTACCCAATTTATCCTTCCAGTAGACCCTGCATTCATGTATGTAGTCCAGGGTGGAGTGTAAAAGCCCAGCAAGCTGCAGTAAACCCCCCACAGTCTGGACCCAACTGGTTGGTTGCATCCCTTGCCAATGGACGGCAGGAACTGATGTATTTACTGGTGTCGCATTTCATTAGATAATGTTTTTAATTACCTAGCCTATGTACCTCTGTGTATCCAATGTCCATAATGGGTCACATCATTGACCAATGATGAGGAGCATTGTCCTTCAGTAGGCCATTGAAACTACACTGGCATCCAAGCAGTAAATCACTAACAAGTAAACTTTCTCTGTAAGATAAAGGACTAATCAACCTAAGTGAGTAATACAAGTTACTATAAACAAGGGTGCGATACTTTGTAAGGGCATTCCTTTGAAAGCAGTCTCCTCATTCATTCTGGTCACAATGATTATTAGTAACTTTACAGGATAGATTATATGGCTATCTCAAATACTTCCTAAGTACTAAATATTAAAGTATTCCATGAGATCCTTGAGGCTGCTATGAGATCTCAATGATATATACTTACTCTTTCTTCCTCACTCAGTGTGACTAGTCTTATAACAGTACATATCAGTCAGGATAAATAGTAGCTTTTGAGTTTTGTTTAAATTATTAGTATATAGTATGAGTAAATCCTATGAGACCCACTTAGTTCTTAACTAACATCTCCATAATATATGCTTACCCTATCCTTCTCATCCAGGATCACCTTTCTAACCCCAATTAACATCATACAACTTGAAAGAGACTTTAGCTCAAATCTTTCAGACTTTATTTAAGACACATTGATTCATGTATGAAGCTGTCCCAATGCCATTGAATGTCAACAAGCACTAAGCATCTACCTTAGTATCATAGATAGCAAATATCTACTTTCCTTCTCAGTAATATGTTTCTCTGCAGCTTAATTTTATTTATATCAATCAGTATGGTATATGCATTAATACTAGTAAGTAAGAGAAATGTTGTGCGACATTGGTCAATGTTGGGGGACATTGGGGTGACTGTTGTTGGGAAAACTTGCAAGCTGGGTAAAAAGTTCATAAAGCCTTAACATCTTTCATTCTACCACCTCAATACCCTCAAAAGATGCAGTAATTCAAGCTTCTTCCTGTCCTCCTCGCTGCCTATACTGTTATGAGCATGGCCATTGTCACTCCACACAATGCCAATGCAATAGTACTTCAACTAAATTGCCTTCTGGACGCACCATGTACAAGGCTAGAGCACGGGAAGCTGCAAGTGCCTAAAACTCATAAGTTGAATATATGTCAAGTATTGATCCGACCGGCTCATATTCATATATTATTTTCTATTCATGTTCTATTCAATTGACTCATCACTTTGTATCCGTTCATTCATACCTTTTCCCACGCGGCTTTCACTCTTACTATTTTCTTGTCAACTCAACCTTTGTTTCCGACCGGAAACATTGACTTACTTCCGCGCGGCTTACCAGGTGTATTCCTTATCAGGACGTAACAGTATTTCTGACTCCTACTGCATAGTCGTATGACAACCAAGTCAAAGAACACTTCTAATCCAATAGAAGCAGTTAAGAGACCAGAATTCAGATTCAGCAACTCTCCACCACCAGCAACTTCACTTTCCGACCGGAAAGCTCGTTACGCTAGCAAGCACGGAAAAGTAGTTGAACCTTTAGGTACCGATCACAAATCCAGGACCCCTCGACCAAGACCTATCATGTCCATGACCACAACTATATCTTCTGGGGTTCAGGAAGTCCCAGTGGAAAGCACTCCAGCTCCAGGAGATGCGCACGGCAACAGCCGCGCGGGATCTGTGGGTGTGGAAAGCGTTGTTAGTGGAACTGACTATGATCCCATTCAGGACCCTCAACCCCCAAGGGATTCAACACCACCTAGGGATGACAGGATTTCCGACCGGACACCACAACAATCACCCCGATTGTCTCCCAGGCCACCTGTTGAGGGTGGAGGAGGAGGTGGAGGTGATCCAAACCCTGACCACTCTGACAGCGGCTCCGATCGCGACCGGAAATGTCGCTGCCGGAGGAAACATTATTACTATTCAGATTCTTCTGATTCTGATTCAGACGAGGACAATGTAAGGAAAGGCATCAAGCTTAGGGACCCAGACACCTATGATGGGTCCAACCCAGAAAAGCTTCAAAACTTTCTATTTTTATGCTCCTTGGTTTTCAAATCGAAGGCCAAAACTTACAAGTCCAACACATCAAAGATTTACTTTGCACTCTCTTTCCTGCGGGGAGCTGCACTTGAATACTTTGAGCCGGCTATGGCTGACTACCCCAACAAGGACGACCAACTGGTTTACTTGTTGTATTGGGTTGAGTTTGTTGAAGAACTCAAAGCCAACTTCGGAACCGCTAGCCCAGAGGAAGACGCGGAAACCGCTCTTGAGGAACTGAAGATGGAGAAACACCATCAAGCCACCCGGTTCTTCATTTCTTTTGCTAAATACAAGGCAGAGACTGCATACAATGACTGTGGTTATTACCACTTGGTCATGAATGCCATACCCAACCAGATTCTTGAGGAACTCCATAGGGTTTTCCCCATGCCAAAGTTTTATGAGACTTTGCGTTCTATGATTTTACAGATTGACCAGTGTTAGTGGAACCATAAGAAGATTATGGACTTGCGCCGGAAGGGAGCTCCAAAGCCGCCTGCGGTTTCAAACATGGCTCCGACCAGAAACAACAACAATAACAACAACAATCAGTCTGGCAATAACAAGTCAAAGGACAACAAGTCGAACTCTAACAAGGGGAAGACTAACACTTCTACGTCTGCTGGAGCAAGCTCTAGCAAGACTTATGACAACAGCCACCTTGGTGCGGACGGATGGCTTACAGAAGCTGAAAAGAAACACCGAAAGGATAATGGCTTATGCCTGGTTTGTGGTATTAAGGGCCATGTGGCTCAAGACTACAGGAAAGCCAGGTGGAACCAGAACATGTCTTCTAGTTCAACTTCCTGCCCAGCGCCCATGGCATGGGCCTCTATCACTGAGGAGAAGCCCAAGACTGATGACAAGGTGAAAGCCAAAGAGTCATCTGGGTCAAAAAACTAGTGACCAGTCCATTGGACTCTGCGTGGTCGGACTGCGTTAATCCCCAAATCCGCGTGGCAATTACCCTTAGACTTAACGCTTCCGCTCTTTCATCTGTTACTTCTTTAACCCCTATGCTTACTTCTCCTTCAATTTCAGGTTCTTTCCGTACACTTGTTGATTCAGGTTCTTCTCATTGTTTTATTGATCCAAAATCTATAAAAGCACAATCCATAGCTACTTATTCTATTGATCCATTACCTTTGTCTCTTCTTGACAGTACTATTAACTCTGTAATTACAGAAGCTGTGGACCTCAATATTTCATTTCCGACCGGGTTTTCAACCCTTATGACTTTTTATGTCACTACTCTGGATTCTACTTGTGTTGTCATTTTGGGACACAACTGGCTCACCCACTACAATCCATTGATTGATTGGGTATTGGGCAGTATCGAGTTCCGACCGGCAATTCCTGTGGAATCACCAAGTGCTACGATTAACGCCAGGGCAGCCAAAGCTGTTCCCATACAGCCTCCTGATCAACAATCCAAACACTCTGCTCACAATGAAATACCACGCTCTACTCCGGCCGCTTCCGCGGTACCTCCTCAGAAGCCTTCAGTATCCTTTATCAATGCAGTCACTTATATGCGCACGGCGAAAGCTGAAGGTTTCCAATGCTTTACTATTAATCTGGATGATCCAACATTTTCCACCCGGGCCACCAAAGTGGATGCAGACGCTGATATACTTAATGGTGTGCCCAAAGAGTACCATGAATTGCTGATGTATTTTCAAAATCCCGCGTGGATACTCTAGCACCTCATCGGCCTTTTGACCTCAAAATCAATTTGGAAGATGGCGCCTTGGTTCCGCCCGGACCCATGTACTCACTTTCTGCAACTGAACAGGTTGCCTTACGGGAATTTCTAGATGAACATTTACGCATTGGATTTATTCGACCTAGTCGATCTCCACACAGTGCACCCATCCTATTTGTTAGGAAAAAGGATGGCTCTCTACGATTATGTGTCGATTTTCGTGGACTCAACAAAGTTTCAAAAAAGGATAGGTATCCTTTACCACTTATTGCTGACTTACTTGATGCACCTAAGTGATCTAGGATTTATTCCAAGATTGACTTACGACACACTTATCACCTTGTTCGTATCGCTGAAGGTGATGAATACAAGATTGCCTTTCGGACTTGCTATGGCTCTTTTGAATGGCTGGTAATGCCGTTCGGACTTACGAATGCGCCGGCCGCTTTTCAAAGGTTTATCAATGACATGTTTGATGATTTATTGAATGTTTCTGTTCTTGCTTATTTGGATGATATATTAATCTATTTAGATAATTTGGATGACCATAGGAAACATGTCAAAGAGGTTCTCCACCAGCTCTGTGCAAATGGTCTATATGCGCGTGGGGACAAATGCGAGTTCCACAAGGAAGAAGTCGAATTCTTGGGTTATATTGTATCCAAGGATGGACTTCGTATGTCAGAGGATAAAGTCAAGACTATCCTTGAATGGCCAGAACCCCGCAAGGTAAAAGACATACAGTCTTTTCTAGGTTTTGCCAATTTTTATAGGTGTTTCATTTACAATTATTCGGACCTGACGGTTCCGCTTACATGCCTTACCAAGAAAGGCATTACTTGGTTATTTACAGAAGAATGTCGACTTGCCTTCAACTCAATCAAACAGGCATTTACGTCGGCTCCCATCCTGAGCTATTGGGTCCCGGACGCACAACTTGTTGTGGAAACCGACGCTTCTGATTATGCACTAGCTGCCATTATTTTCATACGGATAAACGGTGAAATGCATCCAATCACATTTCATTCAAGAATGTTTAATGAAGCCGAATGGAATTATGACGTCCATGACAAGGAATTGTTAGCTATCTTTGAAGCTTTCAAAAAATGGCATCATTATCTTGAAGGTGCAGCCCTACTGGTGGACATTGTTACTGACCACAAGAATTTAGAATATTTTGCTACTACAAAATTGCTTACCTGCCGGCAAGCAAGGTGGCCAGAATTCCTATCGTAATTCAACATGGTTATACATTTCTGCCTGGGAAAATTGGGTACTAAGCCTGATACACTTACTAGACGTTGGGACGTCTACCTAAAAGAGGGGGGTAGCGATTATGCTAGCATTAATCCGCAGAATCTGAGACCTATATTCACTCAAGAACAACTCACAGCCTCTCTCAGGGCAATGTCTCTTATCATACCAACCCTCCACGGGTCAGTTTTTATGAATATTGAACAACTCCATGCGGAAATCCTAGCTGGCCTAACCGTGGATCCGATCGCATCTGCACATATCAATGATGGACCAGATTCCAGATGGAAACTAGGCGAGGACAGGTTTTTATGCCTAGACAACAGAATCTATGTGCCGGACGCACCCGGACTTCGTCTTAAGGTCTTGCAGCTCAAGCATGACCATATCCTTTAGGGCCATTTTGGACAAAACAATTCAATTCAATTATTGAGACGTGAATATGTTTGGCCTGGATTACGCTCATTCATTCAAGACTTTTGCAAGTCCTGTGTAACTTGTATGTGTTCAAAGTCTCAATGCCACAAGCCGTACGGTTACCTCAGGCAACTACTGGTCCCGGAGCTACCTTGGAATTCAATTTCAATGGACTTTATTGAACAGCTTCCGGAATCCGCCGGCTTTACTTCAATCTTGGTAATCGTTGACAGGTTATCCAAGCAAGGTATCTTTATTCCAACTTATGATACCATTACTTCACAACAATTGGCACAACTGTTTGTTATGCACGTCTTTTCAAAGCATGGTGTTCCATCACATGTCACTTCCGACCGGGGATCCGAGTTTGTATCACATTTCTTCAGATCCGTAGGGAAAGCACTTGACATGCGCTTACATTTTACATCTGGTCACCATTCGGAAGGCGATGGACAAACTGAACGGGTTAACCAAACCCTTGAACAGTATCTTCGTGTCTATTGCAATTATCAACAGGATAACTGGTCTGAGCTACTTCCGCTCGCAGAATTTGCTTACAACAATGCTCCTAGTGAGACGACCGGTTTTTCCCCATTTTTCGCTAACAAGGGATATCACCCTAACATTACTGTTTATTCCGAACAGGATCTCCGCGCGGGCCCGTGAGTTTACAACAGACCTTGATGAACTTCATCAGCACCTCAAAGCCAATATGCTTGAAGCGCAGAAATGCTACCAAGGATCAGCGGATCGCCGCCGCACGGCTCCACCTCCATTCAAGATAGGTGACAAAGTTTTGTCAAAGCCCAACATTTCCGCATGACTCGACCATCCAAGAAATTGGCTGAGAAGTATTTGGGCCCCTATGAGATTATTGCTCAACCTGATACGCTATCATACACTCTGCGTCTTCCAGATAATTTCCGTGCGATGCACCCAGTATTCCATATTTCAATGTTGGAACCAGCAACTCCAAATCCATTTCCCGAACGGACCATTCCACCCCCGCCAGCAATTGTTATAGATGAAGAAGAAGACAATTATGAAATTGATGAAATTCTAGATTCAAAGATTGACCACCGTCGGAAATGCAAACTTCAATATTTAGTCAAGTGGATGGGCTATGAGGGTACAGGTCAAGATTCCGACTGGGTTTTAGCAACTGAAGTCAACACTTCTGAGCTAATAGAAGATTTTCATCGATTATATCCCGCGAAACCAGGACCTCTTTCTGCCTTATAATTCTTTTCATTTTATTTTGCTAAGTCATTTTTCTGTTTTATTTTCCACCTGGAAATGTTCAAATCTTTTCAATTCACACTTTATGATTCAAACTTATACAAAATTTTCTATCTAATTACAAAGTGATCTTTTACATTTTATTTACAATTTTTCCACCCGGATTCTTTTACCCCTCAGCGCATTGTGGAATCCTCCTCTTCTTCTGTGTCCACTACCCTTCTTTTCTTCTTTACCTCCATGCGGCCCCCACTCTCTTCAGCCTTTCTCTTAGTTCCAGATTCCTCCATGCGGTTACTGGGATCTGTCTCCGGCTCACCAATTGTTGACTCTGGCAAGTCATTCTTGGTCCACACCGTCCGCTTCCAGATGAGGTTCATCCGCGTGAATATGTGTTCCATGTGGGTGGTATACGACGCCACAATGGAACCCCAGTTGGACATAATCCTCTTCTCCACATCCGCCGGGATTTCCACTCCCCTAGAATTCATGTCCAGGAGTGTCAGGACCTTACCGTCCGCTTCCATCAGGTCCCTATCAACTGTCTGCTCCAGGTTGAGGGCATAGATGTCCATGTCATACCAGCTCTTCTCCAGAAGACTGGCCGTCCGGTGCCACTCCAACCTGGTCAAGTCCTGCACAGCCTCCGCAATCTTCTCACTGCCATCCATAACAGCCCATGTGGTTTTGTCAAAGAACTCGCACTTAACCTTTCTCTTATGACAGGCCGTGCATACCTTCCAGTCATCCAACAGTACGCACTTGATCTTCTTCTGCATGCAATAAACGCATGCAGGGCATTCCTCAGACTCCTCTTCCTCCTCTTCCTCCTCGGATTCCAAGTGGACGTCACGTTTGGACTACAAGGCCATCAGTATGTCCCGACCGGAAATAAAAAAGGACTTACTTTTTTTGGCGTGATCTTCTTAGGCGTCTTAGGCACTTCCTGTAAGGGCAACCCTCGAAGCCAAGCGGACGTCACGCAGAGCTAGCAGAGGGGAAATCTAGCAGAGGGGAAATCCAAAGAATACATAAATGAACGAAATATATACACGCGACGGGAATCTCACCTAGCAGAGGGGAAATCCAAAGAGAAAGACTTGGATTGCCTCTACTAGAGTGAGCCCACTATATACCGTCTGGAAACGGAACGTAAACCTGAAAGGAAAAACGAACAATGATCTGATGAACTCGGAAACAATAAGAAAAGGGGAAACGAACCAATGAAAAGGAAAACAAAGGAAGCGGAAGCGAACGGAGAAACAACGGAACGATCCCGATTGCCGACCGGCGCTAAACAACCCATCACTCATGCGCTATGACTATATGCGCATATATCCTCCACCAGATGACCATTGTCTCCAACCAAACCTCCCACTCTCCGGCCACAGGAGTCGACGAATGTGTTGAGGGTGAATCCCGCGCGGAATTGCTTCCAGAGGGTGCTTGACGCGAGGGATAGTTCCGGATGGAAAGGTTCCGGGCGGAAATCTGGAAGCGTCCCCTGACACTTCCCTGGCCTTACCCTTGGCATTTCCGGACGGTCCTGCTTCCTTCTCCTTCCCCTTTTCTTTTTCCTGCTCCTTCCTTTTCTCTTGCTCTCTTTCCTTCTCTTTCGCCTTCTCTCCCTCTTCCTGAGCCTCTCTCTGTTTCTGCGCAGCTTCCTCCGCTCACTTCCATGAAGCAGCAGCTGTCTCTGCACCCAACAACTCCCGATACCTAGACTCACGCTGAGTCCTCTCCTGGTCGCACGCCTTCCAGTAACACGTCACCTATAGGGATGTCAGTATTACCACACGGAAAACTTCAAAACTTACTTTTGGAAGACGATCCTCCTCCTCTTCAAAGGGGTCGTCAAAGGCGAACTTGGGACCCGGCCAGTCAAATATGTCGTTGGCCTGGAATCCCAGTACGGTTCTCCTGGGGTTGCCGGCCGATATTTCTTCCATGTGGACGACTTCTTCCGAGGTTTTCCAGGCAAGTATATGGGCAGGGAGTTGGAGGTCGGTCATGACAAGTTTTGTGGGGGATGAAAAATTTGAAGTACACGATATTCAAAACCCACCGGTACTTATACCTTTTGGACAACCAGAAACTTCACATGCCAGACTCGGCTAAACCTTTACACATTTCAAGAATTTGTTTCAACTAATTTTCATCCTTAACAAGGGAGTACTGTCAAGTATTGATCCGACCAGCTCATATTCATATATTATTTTCTATTCATGTTCTATGCCATTGACTCATTCACTTTGTATCTGTTCATTCATACCTTTTCCCGTGTGGCTTTCACTCTTACTATTTTCTTGTCAACTCAACCTTTGTTTCTGACCAGAAACGTTGACTTACTTCCACACGGCTTACCAGGTGTATTTCGTATCAGGACATAACAATATATATCCACACGAAGTTCCTTTGCTTTGCTCCAGGTACGAAGAGAGCTCTTTGAAGCAGCCTCCTTACATATTTAATGTAACACCTTCCCAAAAGCCAACACAGTCACAGATGTTTACAAAGATGCAAGGCTCCGCCTTGCTATGGTATGGTACACAATCTTTTATACCTACAACTAAAATAAATTCACCCCCTTCCATGCTCTTCCATGTAGCCTTTATAGAGACATGTCATTGAGCCCAACAGGTTATACCGGCATGTCAGCTGTGTTGTTGACTATGTGGCACTGACACATTAGCTTTTAAAATGGAAAACATATAAAGGAGGCTCTGAAAACACCTGTAGACCTTCTACTCATACTCACAGTGAAAAACAGGTAAAATAAGCCAAACTGAAACTAAACATAAAAACCTCTGGTTTAAAGAGGTACAAAAAGTTCAAGAAGAACTACCATATTGTATGCAATATTTATGAGTTATTATTTATGATTGTCTCAAGAAAGGAGACTAAAATATTCATGACAAAATAAGGTGATGCCTGTCACACAGAATTCTTTGTTCAAGAGAAGATAAAATTCAGTTCCATTAGAACTCTCTTTTGAAAAATAATCGATAAATATTTATTATGTTCCATTAGAACAATACCAAAAAAGGAAAAATTCAAGCTTTCCTCAGGAAGCCCATTGCCTTAAATGGCACTTAACATGACCTTATCAATTCCTGTAGAAAGCTTAAGATACGAGGAATCTATGCCAATAGCTGATAGTAGTTTGTTATATCAAGTCTGTCTCACTCAACTTGCTGGGAGGATTCTGTGCCAGGTCAGCAGTAGCCTGTTACCTGACAATAATAGAATTCTTTTCAAATAAACAGGATAAATGAGTGGATTGATTATGAGACAGTGAGAATTATGCATATGTAGGGTGAACATTGTTGGCTAGCATTGCAGTGGCAATTATCAATGTAATTTGGATGTCTTTAGACTATAACAACTGTAGTTCCAATTTATCATGGATAATTATCGAAAAAATTTTGACCTTACATATATATAATTGTTGATTTCAACCTCTTTATTAGTCACTGGTATCTGAGTAATAACAGACATGCTATTATCTGAACATGTAAGTTTAAACACTATGCATATGATTGTCAATGCCTTTACACAGTAAGATGTCCTCTTCAAGGGCACACAACACTTACATGCATGATTCATCTTCAAGAATGTATCCTTCAGTTTGAAAGCTAAGATATTCAGTCCGAAGCCTGAAACAATGAGTTTTCTTCATCAGAACCCTACAGTGACTCAGATATTGGATCACTCTCAGGCTACCACTCCCACATTTTTTTGACTTTATTCTATATTCATTTGAAGTTTGTTCAAAGTCCTCTCTGTCCTGTATACCTTGTCAGCCAACCCTAACTTCTAAGTCTGTGGTCATATTGCCAGATGCAGATGTTGGCCTTTGATACTTTAATTGCCTAGGTTTGAGGAGGGAATGAGAAATGAGGGGCGTAATGAGGCTAATTGGGAAGTGACTGAGCTATGGCATTAAACGAACTGTATCCCACTTACAGACTGGGGGAAGAACAAAAGGATTTAATGTGAAATTCCATAAATCCTATATATGGATTAATTTCATAAGTCACAAGGATCGGCTATTGGATGAACCAGTGCAAACTACAAATTATCCAAAAAGAATCAGTCCCAGGTCTAACTTGGTCTAAAAACATGTACTCAGTACAGAAACATGTTAAAGGATCTCAATGTGGCAATCAAGCTGAACAAAAGGAAATCCTTAAAAAATCTCAACAAAAGAGAAGCTAAGTAAACAGTACCTAAGCCAATGGTTTTGACATAATGATTTAGTGCCCATAGACTCAGAGAAATAAAAAAGTGGTCTTGCCTTGATAAAATAAGAATTGAGGCAAGGATTCTCTTGAAAAACACATTTCAAGTACCTCTTTTTTCCCTTTCAATTTATGAAGCTTAAATATGGAGAGAATGACACCAGTAAAGGAAAAGACTGCTAGAGATGTCCAATATAAAACTCCTGCATTGGGAAGTTAGTTGCTGAAGGCCATATGTTTTAGACTTTTAGCACTAACTTTGGTCTGACCCTATTCTCCTGACCTGCAATACCAAGTGAAGTGCCTCAGACTCATATCAGTCACACTATCATGTTAATAATATTTTCCTTTCATCGGCTTTATTCACTGTCTTGGAGTTTCACCAGATATTATTTACACTCTTATCTGTCCACCTGTCTCCATTGACCCTGCTCTCCAATATTCACCTGATCTGTTTCCTTATCTTTCACTATCTTCATTTGAATTATATTTTAGTTTGAAAACCCTTGTATGTTCTTAGATAGGGCTCATCTGGAAATCAACTTAGTTTACCCTCTGTTATATTCTTGCTTACTACCATTGACCTTGTGTAAGGAATCCATTTGTTACACCCTTGTACAAGTCATTATGGACTTATAGGACACATATATGTGTCCACTTTATATATGTAATTACTATTGAATTCACTCCAATAATTTCTTAAGTCCTTATAGACTCTTATGGACGCATATATGTGCCCACATAGTTACTTAATATTATTATCTAATGCAACATATCATTTGGTTCCAGACATACAGATGAGAGAGTTAGTTCAGATATACTGTTACAGGCTGATCCCAATGTTAGCTTCTGAAGCATGACTGAAGTAACTATGAATTTGAACTAAGGAAGGGGAAGTTAGGACTGAAGGACTTGGCTTCAACATACGTGGGTTGTGCCTTCTTGAAATGTAAGTGTCCTTAATTTAGAACAGATTAGAACCAGCAATATAAGAACAGAGTTGAATACTAAAGTCCTAAATGAAGTCCCAAGCAAAGGTATAACTTCAGGGTAAGATCAAGGGTTTGGGTAGCATTTGGAAATGGTCTGGAGTACTTTGTAAAGTGTTCAGAGGGTTTTGGAGGGTCAGAGATGAGTAGAGGAAAAGAGCACTAGGCTCAAGTATGGGATTAATACACAATATCCGAACTAGAGAAACTAGCTAACATACATGCCCTTATATATTATAAGACCATAGACGAAAGAGGATGTGAACATTACAAAGTAAGTAACCACTTCAAAGTCTGGAGCAAAGCATGACATAAGTGATACAATAGATGGGTATATGCATATTGTCAAATAGTAGAGGTTTGGGAGGATTAGTAAACAGCATATAAATAGACCTTTACAAAAGATAAAGTAAATAAACAAAAAGGTATTATGAGAAATATGCCATAAGAAAGATAAGTGAACAGAAGATATGTCATGAGAACAATAAATGAACAGAAACAAAACATAAACAATTGGAAATGAACCCATGAAGTGTCAGATAACAGATAGAAGATTCACCAAGGACCAAAGACAGCTAAGAATATCTTTGAGGATATCATCAGGCAGATAGTGTGATAGAACAAAGTGGATGGCAAAGGCTTCACTGAAGTGATCCAAGATAATTAAAGTGTACTTCAAGGGTAGAGTGTGATTGCAAAGATAAGGGAATAGGATGCAAAGTCAAATGAAGCTTTGTGAAGGTAGTGTAACCTTCTCTGAATCTTTGTGGAGGTTAAGCAAATTCACAAGAAGTGACACTTGATTACAGTTAACACTGTTGATATTAGATAACATAAGTAAATTCAAGAACAGCAGGCATAGTAAGACTTACATATCTGCACGACTGGCATTCACTGGAGACATTGAGGGGTTTTCCTAGAGGAAAACACTGGGAAAACCTTAAAAGTGCACCCCATTTCTTCAGTGTCTTTCCATAAACTGTGTTAAAACTTTAATAAATATTGGTTTTCTTTTGGTTTCCCATCAATGTTTGGGAAAACACTGAAGAAATGGGTTGATATCTAAGATTTTCTTAACATTTTGCTTGGCAGAAAATCCCTTGGTGCTTTCTGTGATTGTTGAAGGCAGATATAGAATTGAGGGAGCTGTCATCCTCTATGATTAGAACAGAACTGACAGAGAGAGATAAGCCCAGAAAATGTTGGGAGCAAGTAAAGAACTCTGAACAACAGATGAGGAAGGGGAAATAGATGTGTGAGGAGAGGAATAAGAGAGAGGGAATTGAAGGCTGGACAGCTCCCTCTGAATACCTTGACTGAAAATGTGCACCAAAAGAAAATTAATTTTGACTTGGCTCAGTGAAAGACTCAGAACCTCCCATATGCTAATAAAATATGAGCATTTTGGGTGAGTGGAGGCACAGTTAACTTACAGATGAATAGTATTGATGTGATCTGCACTCTTCTCAGCAGATAGAGGTCTATTATGCCTCAAATGCACTTATAATTTGGAGCTAAAGAGTTATTGTTAATATTTGCAGACATGTAAGTTATCAGCCATGCACTGATGATCAAAACTGTTTCAGCATCCAGATGGTGGCTTTAGAACTCTGGGGTTTTCTGGCTTCTGACTGATTGTCTCTTGAGTCCCTCAACATAGAGCAAGGAAAGGGACCACTGCCATAATGTGAGACTGAGGATGCACCTATTGGAAAGGAATGTATAAAATTGCAGAAGGTGGACAATGGAATGCTTAGAGAAGGGCTTGAACATACTTGTGGGTGTGGGTCAACACACAGCATGGCAGAGTCTGATTACCCAAGAAAGAAAAAGAATCATCCAGAGGCTTGAACCAGCAACTAGTTACTCAATTGAAATATAAATACAGGTCTCACATTGTACAGCCTTAATTGTGATGGATAGCAATTTTGAATGATCTGCAGTGCATAGACGATTGAAGATTTTGTTATGTAAATCAGATTGTGTATCACAGAAAAGAATGAGAGGAAGTAATAGATGTTTTATGGGGATGGAGGATGAGTGCATATTGTGAAGTAATGCAGACCATTAGCAACAAAGTATATGACTTTAATGACTTCATATCATGTTCAAGATCATTATCAGGTCGGTATCACCACATAAAGTGCTCCCCCTTCTTCCCAGTTGGATGGCGTAAGCTTCTGTAGTGCTAATGAGCCAGTGGCATCCACATCAAAGATAGCACTCAATGCTGTTAAAACAGCCCAGAACCCACATGAAATTCCATCAGTCTGAAAACATGTGTTGATAATTTTGCATTATATTCAGTGATAAATGGACACTTCATAAATAAATAAAAGGTTACAACTCATCTTGACTTTGGCCTTCATACCACCCCCTCTATCTTGCTGGCAATACACTGTATACAGTGCATGATATCAGGATTGTTAACAGCAAGTAAGAGACTAATACCCAGTGGTTATCTGTCAGATCCAAGAAAAACATATTTGTAGATTAATGCTCTTCATGGAGTGACAGCAAATCATGAGATGTGATTGAATTAAACATCCAGACATGTATTTGAGGCCTGAAAGCTAAACTGCACAATACCATTGTCTACCAATCCTAAGTTAAATCTTACAACTCACACACAAGGCTGGGACTTGTTTGACTAATGCTGCTGTACCTTACTGAAGTTCAAGGTTTGTCCTGTGTTCAAAGATGTATTGGGTAATAATACTTAATATGCATAACAGAGTTGAGTATATCCCAAAAATTCCAAGAATAAGAATAAAACTGTAGAAAGAAAGCAAAATATACCCATGCAAGTGAGAAAAACTGGCGAAAAATCATCAATTTGTAGACTCACTTAAGCTCTTTGCTATAATAAGAATATCCCTCAACTCTCCTGGTATATCTCTTTCAAATGATCCATGATCTGTCCAAATTGGCAAAGTGGTTGGGGTTGGGCATAAACTGGTGATTGAAAGCCTCCATGAGCATGTGAGCAACACTGGTGAAAGATTATGAGCTTGCAGACTTACCTTAGCCTCTACTACTATTGGACAATTTTCCCGACTTCTCCTAGTATAGATCTTTTGAATGAGCTAGGATCTGACCAAATCAGTGAAGTGGTTAGGGCTGAGTATAAACTGGTGGCCAAAAGTCTCCATGAGCATGTCCAAAAGCCTTCAATCTGATTGGTCCATGCATGTTACCAAAAATGATACAGTGTGTGACAGAACAGGTGTCTGTATTAGGTCATGTATTCCATAAACAACAGGCCTCCTTGAAAATACTCTCCAATAAGGCATGACTGAATGCAGTAATGGGATATGCTTCTATAGATATATGCAAGTTGTGACAAGCATGATCTAATAGATTTCATAACCATAAAAGTGCATGAAAGGAGGAAAATTGAATGGTAAACATATGAGTTTGCAGCAGTATGAAGTAAGAAATTCTTAAGAAGTATTCTAATGTCAAGGATATAAGCTACTTTATAATGCAGTAAATGAACAAGGGTAGAATATAATAATACAATATAATAATTTAAATAATAATAGATAACATAATCCTTTACAGCATAACATCAATAGGTACTTGATAAACAGACCATGTATCAGATGATGCAGTAAATGTGAACAACCACATTAGGGGCTAGATTAAGTGGTCAGAGCTTAGGCAATGTAAACTGTATCCAAAACTACAGTATAGTAGACCCCTGCATGAACCCTATAAACCCATATGACTCTGAAAGGCACCATATAGAAGATGGATAGCAAGATTGATGAATGATGGCAAATTCCTACATGTCAGTGAATGTCAACCAATACCAAATTAGCACATTACCAATAAAAATGCGAAGGAGTTAAAATTTCAGAGCAGTATCTACACATTTTAATAGAATGATAGTCAATATGTTAACAGCTTCAAATTACAGAGCACAGAATGTGTGAGTAAGGACAGGAGTGGTCATATGTGCTGAAAAACATTTGTATGATAAGGGAGTGTGATAAGAGATGATAAGCAGACAATGGACTGTACCACCCACATCTGAGCACTGTTTGTGAATATAAACAGCAGTCAGGCCAGGTGTATATGGATGGGTAAAGTGGATAGAATACGGGGAGAGAAGGGTATGTGGTTATCATGGATAAGATGGAATTGGAAGTGGGAGAGAGAGAATGAGGTGGATGAACATGTGTAAACATTATGTAAGTAAGCTAATATGGGGATATTCCCACGAATTCAAAATTAGATGGAAGTATACCCAGCCTGTAATCATATAATGGAAATATCCAAAAATAAATAGACAGATGGATGGATGTAAAAAACTCCTTAATCTGAAAATCCAGATGGTTTGGAGGATGCTACATCGACATATTACAAAGGTTTGTGGGTGCCAACCAGTTGGCAGCTTAGTGAGACAGGCACACAACAAAATCATATTGAAAAGGCTGTGCGTGGGATACTTAACTAAGGTGTGGGAAAAAAGGCAGAATTTCTCTGAGAGTGCCAATGAAAGGGAATGATTACTTTTTCTTTGTACCTCAGGGTAATTGGAACTATTGATGATACTTCTGTTCTTTGAAAATGAAAGAGGTCAAAGTCAAAGGAAACATGTATAGAATTCTTAAAACTCACATTTATATCAAAGAGGCTGCATGAGACTGCAGAAGAAGCTGGGGTGGAGGCTGCTGTGGGCCATGGAGGGGGACCACTGTGAGCACTGCTGATGAAACCGAGTGTCCACACTTCACAATCCAAGTATACAGTTGTGACATAAAAAAAAAGCAGGCAAAACACAATAGCAAAAGGTAGAACATCAAGAAAAATATGCACAAATATGAGAAACAATAAAGAATATAATTGAATTTATATAACAAAATAAACAATATAATAATCATGAAAATAGTGAAATCAATCATAGGCATAGCGGGAAAAAATAGTGAAAAAAATAAGAAAAATACAGGAGCTCATATAGAAGTAAAAGAACATATAAATCTATAATTATTCATATTAAGGGATGTAGAGGCTACATTCAATGCAATTAAACCTCCTACAGAAATCCCGAGGTACTACAGAAGCTCATATCATTTGCAGAAAAACCATGGTGCTTCTGGTGTTGTTGGTGATGGACAAATCCCAACGGAAGTGAGGAGCTAGAAGTGTGCTCATGTGGCCATCACCCCCAGTCCGAATATAGACAACGGGCATACCAGAACCCTGTGAAATCTCGGGAGAACAATCATCACGCCTGTAGCTTCTATAGCTTCTTAATTGTTTCACATCGTGGAATTCCGTCGAGCTGCAGACGCTTTATCTCTTATTCTGTGGTTAAATCATCCGGATCGGCTCAATTGTCTCAGGCGTAACCGTTACTGCTCGTTTCATGAGAAAAAGATCCGACCTCGATCATATGATGAGCACTGGCAGTGTTCAGTCGAGCGTATAAACTCAATTTGAACAACCGTGAACCCACCCCTCCACGTAATCATGTCGCAAAACTTTTCGGTCGCAGGATATACTCCTTTCCTTCTCTGTAAGTAACCCTTCGATTTTCAAACTCTCCCATCAAATCACCCAGATATAACTGCTACAATATGTGAACCATATATATTCGGAGACAAGCTCTGAGAAGTACTAAAAAAATCAGACTGGGCAATTAACGTTGCTCAAATTCCTTCGAGAAAATAAGCGGTGATTCCCCTTAGCTAACTCTTTGCGTCAGATTAAATGTACGGAAGGCGATTCGGCGGGAACTCTATAGTGGACATGGAAAAACAATTACCCTTCAATGTTTGATGCTGATGGTAATAGCCTCCCACTCCATACCGCTTTCCAAAATAAATTCTGATTTTCAGACAGGTATAGGTACCCGTCCAGCGGAAATTCCCTTTCAGAAGTTTTCCGTTAGAAGGCCAGGCTATTCAGCCATCCATGCCGAATCACACTCTTTTCTTAGGAGCCGCACCTTAAATTAAACGTGGAATACACGACCGCCACATGCATCTAACCCTTTGAACATTTTCGTTGTGAAATATGTACTTTCTTCCTTATAATTCGTGACGGTCGTAGGAACCTAGGACTGAAGCTGAAGCTTATAGAAAGAAAACAAGCGTATGCAGGATTTTTTTTATGCTAAGGGGAAACAAGACTGGAGAAAAAAGAGTTCCGAATCGTTTTCCACCCTTTCGAGCTGAAAACTGCCCGGATTTTGTTGAACCCTCGCCTGATCTATGCCGGCCTCCCACGTAAGAACGCTTATGAGTCCTGAGAATATCTCGATTAAGACGCCCTTCTGGATCCATCAGCGTTGCACTATAAGTCGACATTCTTGTAAACCATTCCCAAGCTCAGCAAAATGAGCAACGGCATCACTATCTAGTGGCATCTGGACTATGCACTGGGAAATTTGCTATATAAAAAAAGCTAGCACTAGACACCCATTGTAATGCTCCCGAACTGAGCGCTAAAGCATGGTTCTGTGTCAACTTTCCTGATGGTAACTCCCTGATACGAACATATCTATCTATAAAAGTTTAACTTGCCCCTAAATTCTAGCTGAGTTTTATGCTTCTGATGCCGTAACGTTTCCAGGGTTGTAATGTTCGGATGATAAGAGATACGAGCGGCTCACAGAATACAAAGAGTAGATCAATCTCTCATTCAACCTTATTTTCCCTATTCCAAGTTTATACGTACAATGCAGAAAACGGCATCCTTAGCACAAGAAGCTCTTTTCCAAAGGGAGCTCCCAGAAGGGGATATCGCCTATGCTGAACGTATCAAGCTTTCTTATTCTCGTGCCAAAGCTGTAACACAGATATACGGTAGGTATACCCTCACAACTAATTCGGATTAAACTTAATCGAGAGTAGATTTATCAGTTCGCGATGTTTTAGAACTCTCTCCAAAATACTGGGAGTTTCATACAGATCCCATATTGGTTATGGACTCCTCTGTCGGGACTTTACTTACAATTCAATATAACCTATGCCTTGGAACACTGGGTAGTTATAGGGAGAATAGAAAGGAGCTGCAAGCCCTTATGACTGATGTTCTTCGTTTTCGTGTCTCGTGGGTGTAGAGTTTCTTTCCAAGCTATATTTCCTTATCAATCTTTGAAGGGGACAATACTGTTTAACAGAAGTCAATCATGGATTAAATGCTATAAACATTGAAACTACCGCAACGCTGCAACCGAATGGCGACTTTATACTTCATACACCCCACCCCGGCGCTGCAAAGTGAGACATTTTTGCTCTGACTGAATAGAACCCTTTGAGCTCACGCTTCCAGATACATGCCTCCTACTGCACCGTTTGGAATTCCATGTGTAGCTATTGTATTCGCTCGGCTCATTATCAATGGTGAAGATCATGGAATACGGGGCTTTGTGGTTAAACTCCATGATGGGTTCAAAATGACGGAGGGAATTATATGCAGGAACGTGCAGTTATAACCTGTAAAAATTCATTCTAATGGAATTACAGATTACTTCCTGCCAGAGGGGCTTCCCGTCCCGTGGGGCACTCACTCACTTACTTCTCTGAAGTTCGGCTTTATAGCAACGCGCTATTAGGAGATATGCGTAAACCAAAGGACAGCCGTGAATTGTTTTTCAACCATATTCATCGAGTTATCTCGGGAACATTATCCATGGGAGCTGTAGCACTCTCAGCTCTCCGAATCGGGTGTTATATAGGAATTGCCTACAGTCTCAGACGGAATGTTCAAGTTCTCGAAGGCGCTATTTGGGTACATAGGCCTATCAGTTCCTTCAGCACTCAGTACATACCTTTGCTCGCAATGGTAGCACAGAGCCTGGTCTTCGAATCTTATGGCCAAGAAACATATGAGAGATTTGTAGACTCCAAACGTTCCATTACCCAAAGGCACCTTTTGGCAGCAATATTCAAGACGACGGTGTTTCGGCATACCCTTGATATGTTATTGGAAATAGGCGACCGATGCGGTGCACAAGGTCTATTTGAAGCCAATCAACTATCTGTAATTCATGTAAGAGCCTAAGAGTCTTCCGTGAATTTCAATTTAAAAGACATAGGCAGATATGCGAGGAGCCGCCATTGCCGAAGGTGACATTCTTGGAATATCTATTCGTAAGCATTTCATCTCGGTAATTGAAACTACGAGATTTACTATCACGATAATAGGATTTGCCATCGATATTGTTCGAAACAAGGTCCAGATCCCGGCTGTTTTCTATGAAGGGGAGCTGTTGGCTAGACACGAGGATTCCATCATAGCCGAGTTGAAAATATTGATGAATTCTTGGAAGAATCATCGAAGCTTGGACGCCGAGAGAAATCTGCTTCCTCATTGTCGTGGTGTTCTGGAAGCCATTGGTCACCGGTGTGCGTACGAAGCAGCGAGGTCGAGGGGTCTTCCACAACCAATTATCGATCTCTTCGTCGCAAGTCTTTTTGAACGTGATGCAGCATGGTATTCTGAAAATGCAAAACTCTCAAGGTTGCAACAAAAGAAAATGCTTTTGGATAGAGCAACGACTCTATATCAAGATTTACCGAAGTTTCTTCCACTCCTGCGAGTTGAAAGCTATATAACAGCTCCAATAGTATCGGAGGAACGGTGGAACAGTTTTGTCTCGAGGTTACCGGTCTTCAGTGCCAAAGAGGTGGGTGTACCATTTTTAGATTTACCCGATCAAACTCATTTTAACGGAATGGTTTCAGTCTCGCGCAAAGCTGTAGAAATGGAGAAAGACAGCTAGAGTAGTAACTCCAGCTGCAATGTTTAGTACTAAAAGAAAATATAACAAGGAAGATTGTGTTTACTGCCCTTTGCAATAGACCTTGCGGTAGCGCACACACACCAGTTTTCCGCCCGCAAACTTCTTTCTTTTATTCCAGCCTATCCACGTTGTATTTCGACTATCACCATCAATAGATTTAGTTTGTATATATATAAAGAAAATTCACACGTTGAGAAAATGAAGAAATTCCTCCTGTAAGAATAGCTCACCACTCCTGGGCCCAGGGAGCTGCTGGCTTTTATTCCAACAGCTGTGCTGCGTCTCCAGGTACAATGCTCAACTATGTTGTTGATATGCAGTATATTTAATTTCTCAAGTAGCCAAATTAACAGCATTACCTCAGGAACATGTTGAAGTCGAAGGTATGGCTCGAAGTAGATGCACCTGACATGACATATGTGTGTAAGAGTCCTGCAGAAGTATTTTGACCTCTTTCTCAACGTGTAAATTTTGTATATAGGTATAGCTACAACATAATACAGAGCCAAGGGTGTAGGTGCTCTATTTCGAGTAGAAAAAGGTTATACCGTGGAAAGGTCTGGTTTGCCAGCACTAGGTCAAGGACCCTTTTGGGCCATTTTTCTTAACATGTAAATTTGCTTTATGTATATACAAGCCAATTATATTAATTATGCTAGTCGAAATACAACGTGGATAGGCCGGAACAAAAGAAAGAAGTTTAGGGGCGGAAAAACGGGAAAAACTCGCACGCGCGCGCTACCGCAAGGTCTATTGCAAAGGGCAGTAATGAACATAGTTTCGCTTGCTAACTAGGCCAGTGGGCAAGACAGTATGGTTCGAAAAACTTTCATCTTATAAACCCAGACTTCGTTGACCTATATAAAATTTAGGAGATCTAGTTTATTTAAATGACTTTGGAGCCCACATGCTTTACGTCAATTCGCGACAACTGACAGACGAACTTTTTGAGAGACGCTCGTCAGTCTATTCAGACAGAGTGTCCACAACCATGATGAGTGACCTGTATGTCTTTGTTGACCTTGAGAGAATAACTATGATGGCGGTCTTTTACACTCTCACAGCGTTGGCTATAGTCACTGAAATGTAGCAGCCGTGTGATATGGATCTTGCTGGCGCCGACATCGGAAGGTGATCCACAACAGAGTCCATCCAAACGTTGTCCATGTTTACCATCCCGTCCAAGTAAGGAACACAAGGTTGAATGCAGACTATTATGTTATTCTCAGATCGTGCTGAGCTTCTATCAGAAAATTGCTTTTCGCCTCCTTCGCTCACCCGAGATTTTCTCCGAGCACAATTTATATACGACGGGAGCCACAATTATGGAGGTACATAATCCAAACCTATCCCATAGACCTTACTAAGTTTTTTTTTCCTCAGATAGTTTATGGTATTGATGTTCAATATGAAAATGACCCTTATGTACATCAGGAATGCTGGTAAATGGCGCTTATTTTTCCGTAGCAGCTATCAAGGCTATGGCATCTAGCAAGCCTCTACAGAAATAGTGGTGGATGCTACAGAAATAATTCTCTGCTAGCTTCGCTTGCATTTCGCTAAGTGCTTCCAGTTGACTCAGTTGGTTTGAGCAATCCTGAGCGCTATCCGCACTTAACATCGTGCGACCACCATATTCTTCATCGATGGTCGTGTTGCAAACAGTCAATTAAATATGGACGTCGCTCGTGGTTTCTTCCAGAACATGTCCATGCCAGCTGGATTCTTCTGCATGAATGCTTCCGCTGGATTGGCAGCTGTAGGTGCTGGTGTATGTGAAGTCTTCACGGTTGCATCCCATCGAGCCTGGAGTAAACCAAGGCCCCATTAATACCTTTACACTCGATCCTAATTCGGCTGATTTCTTGGACTTCTGCAAGTTGTATACAGACTTCGTGAACATCACCGTGAAGGGGTTATATCCTAAGCCGACTGGGGTTCTCCTGAATAACTTGAGTATGAATCTCAGTTTCTTTTTCCAGCCATTGGCTACTCTTAGATGTACACAAGTCTCCCCTTTCAGTCAATCATAGCTGGAGACCATCGGAAACTTGGCAAAAGCGCTTAAATTTTTCATGGCAGCTATTCATTCTACGACATCTAGCGGACCTCTATGAGTATAATAGCCAACTATGCTCACTATGACCTTGCTACTCTTTCAAAGTGAACTCCGCTGGTTTGAACAATTATGAGCGTCAGGTCGCTTGGCCGCCACTTAGCATCGTACCATCTCTACCATCTCCCCGCCTCCACCACAGCCTGCCGTATTCCTTCCAAGCGCCTCTGCTAGCACTTTTATGATATAAAAGTGTATTTAAATGTGAGCGCCATAACTCTGATAACAAGATAA